>JAJHSJ010000014.1:35969060-36032341 GCA_021015155.1 Magnolia officinalis
AGTAGAATTTACATATATTATCCTGCTTGGCTTTTGCTGTACCTTATCTTTGGCCGTCCCTATCTTATACCGTGATCTGACTTGGATGAAAGATTAGGTGTATAATTTTTATTTTTTTTGATATTACACACGTTGTTATCGTGGGACTGATAAAATAATGTAGCGCAGCTGAAAAACAGAGAGTAACATGCGTGACCAAGTTGCAAAGTGTGACCAAGAGACACCCGTGGTGAGAATGGTTAAGAAGAAAATGTATTTAGGAAATGATCTATGGACGTGTTTGGATTCACGTATAGGATTGTACGGGAAAGTAAAACTGTCCCATCAAGGTATTAGTGGTCCTGCAGCAGTAATGCGTTTGCAATTTGCAAACCATTCATAGTGTTTGGATAAAAGTGCACTTGAAATTAAAGGAAACCATCGTTTCCGAAATCGGTGTTTGGGAATGGAGTGTTCGTTAGCTAAAAAACCGCCGCATTTTGACCTCTCCGTTGGAACTTGGCTGGAGATCTGTTCTCTACCCACCGCATTTCGACCTCTCCGTCGTCTCCATCCTCTCCTTTCTTCTCAGTCATCGTTGTTGTGGAAACGCTCTCGCTCAAGCTATAGAGATCGGAGATTTCAGAGATTTCATCGCAGCCATTGATCACGATCGGAGCTTTCTCGATCTTCTCATCTTCTTCTTCGATCTTTGGAATGGAGGGTATTGATGTCTCCGGAAGCACTTCCTTTACCGTCTCCTCTTCAATAGGAGGTGTAGGTGGGGGAGGAGCTCTACTCAGGTTATCTTCAAGCTGTGGGTCAAATTCTCGACACGGGAGGTTTCGCCGGGAAATGGGGATGCGGAGGTGGAGTTGACTTCTTTTCTGCTTGCTGCAACAGCTTCCCATTTGCGTCTGGATTCGGGACTACAGAAGCTCAGATGCTAGGGTTTTTTTTTTTTTTTTTTTTTTGTTCTTCTGAGATTGGGCTTGGAATGGCATGATGATGGGTTTTTTCCGACAAGGTTCTTTTTGTCGAGAAATGACGGCTTTTGGGTGATATCTCGGCCGAGATTTAAAGAAGCTTAATACAGATTTAGGAATGGTGGGTTTTCAATGGCGGAGCTACGGCGGTGCAGTGCAATGAAAGCACTGCACTTACGCCTGCATTGTAGCATGATTTACGAGATGTGTGGTTTCGCGAAGTGGGCTGGCGACGTACTCGGTCGGCCAGCGTACCACGTGACAACGTTTGGATAGACTAGCATTGAATTGTATATTTTATTAAAATATATCATACTTTACATATGGCCTGGCATGCAAACATGCACTATGTGGTGATGCCTCAGTTGTCATGATCGTTTAATAAATAAGAGAAACATTTGAAGAATAGCTATAGAAGAAATCTATAAATAAATAACACGAATATTATTGGAACAAGGATACACATAAAAATAATCAAGCAAATTAAATTAAATTTATCTTAGCTTTATCCTAGGAATAGTGATAATCCTTAGCGGTGATCTAGGTCTATACTCATATGTTGGACTTGATACTTATTCAATATAAGTAGTTCTTTTGGAAGAAACATTTTTGCAATTGTTCTAGTGACCGACTGTAAGTATTTTTTTTGTCTGATTGCACTGATATACTAAAAGTCCTTTTCTTGTGAAAGGCAATGCATAACCCATCTTCGGAGGAAGAAACCTACCCTTCGACTATCGTCTGATCATTACAAATATTCTTTGAGTGGCTGATTAAGCGACTGATCTCTTCAAATCTCATTCATATACTGTCAAGTTTGATGTATCGGCTTATTTCGGCACTTGGGGTCAAGTTGTTCGACTTGAATCTAGTCATTATATCAATTTAACACGCCCTTACACACCACACATGATAGAAAACAAACCGATGACCAACAATTTTTGCACGCCGGTGGAACACTTATTACGATTATACTTACTAGTGCAGTAATTCTACGGAATCATGAGCCAAAGATGTGGTCGTAATGCTTCTGCAACTATTAATGTTGTTGCAGCTAATTAACCTCCTTCCTAAGGAAGAGTTGCAGGTTCAGTAGGTACCGAGCAAGTGAATCTATCACCCAATCCGGTGCCTGTTTCACCAAACCCAAATGGAGTATCGTCATCCCGAGTTGAACCCCTTGAGATTATGTCAATCGAGATGGTCGATGTACAAAGGAAAATTCACCACATTGTGTAATTATCGTATATTCTGTTAGTGCTATTATATGATACCTCTTTGATTGTCAAATTTTGTGTGTCAAAACCTTGGTGTGTTCTATGTCTTGGTGTGTTCTATGTTTAAGACAACCATGGACTCTTCAAGCGGCTTCAAGGTACATTTCGAAGATATAAAGAAGAAGATATAAAGAAGAAGATATAAAGAAGACACGGTATTCTTTATTCACGCAAAGGTTATTCAAGTTCAAGATACAAGCAGTGTGTGAAGGTGTGAAGCTCAAAAGCAAACTCAAGATAAATGTTGGTGTCAAGTTTTTGGACGACTCGTACTTCAGGCTTCAAGTACTAAAAGATTTATCATCGTTGAATGAAGTAAAGTTCAATGTCCATATCATATTCAGGTTTGATAGACCATAGTCTTTGACCTTAGGGTAGGTCATTTTGGATACATTATTCAAATGTATTTAAACGTGTTTTTGATCTGCTCTTAGACCAGTCCTGGGTCTGGTTCGACCAGTCCTAGCACTGGCTCGACCTGTCTAAGAATTTCCTAGGCCAGTCTTGGACTTTTCAATTTATCGGATTTTCTGGTTCGCTCACGACCAGTCTTGGAGTCTGCTCGACCGGTCGTGGGATGTCCTCGACTCGAACCTCGACCAGTCGTGGAGCCTCGATTCAAACTCCAGCGACTAAATTCACTGTCGCTCGACCAGTCGAGAAGGGGTCTCGACGGTCGTGGACGACCTTCGACCAGTCGTGGACTGCCTACGACCAGTCGAACATCGGTTTTTCTGATTCCGCGCAGAAATTCAAAAATCTGTTTCTCCTAAGACCAGTAGTGGGAACTCCTAGACCAGTCGAAGACGAATTTCTGTAGCTAAATAGCACACGAATTTCAGAGTTTATATATCGAAAAATCTATCAAAGCAAGGCTCCACTCTGAGATAAGTCGTGTTTAAATTTAAGCTAATTTGCGCTTCATTCTAATTCCTTTTGTTAGCTTTTTGCATTTGATTTTTATTCTAAATTCCAATCATATTTGAAAAGGGGAAATCGTGTATTCCTTCTTCTTGGAATTAAAATCAAATAGAGCTAGCCCTTTGTGATTTCATTTAAAATCAATTAGAACTTAGAACCTCAATAATTGAGTATTGGACATTGAACTATCATCTCTACTCTGATCGGTTCTTCGGGCTACTGCAAAAGGATAAGATCCAGGTATTCTACAATTCCTGTAATTTCTATTTTGGTTTGTATGAGATTTACCAGAAAAATCTCTATGTGTATGGTTATCTGAGGAGAGCCAGAAAACTCAGATTGTGGGGTTTTTGAATTGTGTAAGCCCAAGTGATAAAGACACAATTGTGAAGGTTTTTGGTGAACCTGTGAAAACCAGTTTTATTAGAGAACGCTAATATCCCCTGTGTGAGGATATTAGGAGTGGAGTAGCATTCTGTGTGGCTGTTTTAGAACAGTTGGTGAACACACAGGCGAACCACTATAACTTCTTGTCTTGTGGATTGAATGGTTATTTAATTCCTTATCTTTTATCATTCAGTTCTATTTTCCTTGTGGATGTGAATGTTGTAACTGTTTGAAATTTCAAGCAAGTGTGGGAATGTTGTACAATTTAGTGATTTATTTCCAGCAATTCTTTTATTTGATTCAAGCTTTAAATTCCAAAATGTTCCAGCAAGGTTGCCCTGCCATTTTTATGGTGTATGGCTGTGTCCCTAGAACAAGACATTTGTAAAATCAATTTATTCAGTGCAGTTTGTATTTATTTTTCTTATTCCTTTTTTATTTGAGAATTTGATACAAAGACATTTCTAGACATAAGGTTGTCCTACCAAAACATTGGGTTTTTTGGTGAAAGGTTGTCCTTAGAACAACGTTTGTATCAACTATCAAATTCAATAGTTTGAGGTTGCATTTCATTTCTGCATTACAATTTATTTAATTAGTTCATTGGCTATCATACTTTGTTTAATTCCGCTATTATAAGTTATTATTTGGCATTATCCTATTCACCCCCCCTCTAGGACATATAGCTTGGCCATTTCATATTCAAGCTGAACAGTCACGAGTTCAGATCGAAACCTTTAATGGGTGGATGGTTAGCAACACCGAGAGTATGAATCGATTGATGATGTTTACCAAAAGGGCAATTGTTGCGCCTCAGCAACAGGTTGACACTAGTTCAATTGGGAATCTAGCACTTGTACCTTCAGTATAGCTAGTGCCACAGGCACCCCCTCCCAGCGAAATCCACATCATGCCCCTGTTCTAGTATAAGACATGTAAAATTTACCACCACCTATAGATTTCAAGCAGCTTGAACGTAAGAATATGAATTTTATCCCTAAAGCCAGGAATTAAGGGATACCTAGGGAGGGGGGGGGGGGAGTCTTTACCCAGAAATCAGCCTTATAATGAGGAACATACCCGGTGGTCTGGAGCCACCTCTAATGGTCGGGAAACAATATTAGGAACATAATCAAATTGCACAGATGATCCACGAAGTAGTAGTATGCTAGGTTCTCGGCTGAACTACTACTCTACTGTACCACAAGCCTTATCCTAATTGGATCAACCAACAATATCTATTGGCGAGGAATTATCGACTTCATTTTACACAATTAAAATTGATACTGGTCAATTGACCATATAACATATAGGTTGCTTTACTATATAGTGTGGGGAATTAGCCAATAATGATTAATATAAATTACAATTATTCGGCCATTCACTAACTAGGATAACCTTTACTTAGTATTCTAATTTATTACCAAATTCCATACAAACTTGGTAGGAAATGAAAGAAAAGTTTCATGACCAGTTCTTTTATAAGGACATGAAAATTTTCACTTTTATAAGGACATGAAAATTTTCATGGCTAATGTTGCACGTTTTCGACAATTGCTAAGAAAATCAATTGAAAATTATATTGCTCGGTTTAAAAGAGCAAAAAGTTGATGTAAGATAATCACAACCAAGGCAGAATTCGTCTAATTGCCTCAACATGGTCTAAAGTTCATACTCTGAAAGAAGTTCATTGGAACAATTTCACAGATTTTTATGATCTAACTAAAAAGGTATCTTGGTATGAGGCTTTGCTTCAGGAGGAAACACAACAAAAAATTTCAACGGGAACATATTATTATGATCCCAATTATGACATAGCAGTGGTCGAGGTAATGGTTAAACAACCATTTGTTTGCTCGGCATTGGTTAAAACAAAGGCGACTGCGTCATCCACTTAGAAATTTCAAAGGACGTGTGCCTTTGATATTATTCGGGATGACGAAATCTTCATGTTAGCCATAAAATTTATCAAAGTTCTTATCAATCATAAGATACCTACAGCTAAAGAGTTAAAAAAATTAGATAATGATCGATACTAATCCATTCTCATCTAAGATGGAATTAAATTAACATGGCCACGGTTAATCTTCAGAAGTTTGTTTGACCACAACAAAAAATTAACCTTAAATCACAAAAGAACCAGGCCAAGGAACAAGCTATTAGCCAAAAAAAAAAAAAAACTAGGACGTCTACACAACAATCAACAATATTGACGCATGTTTGAAGATAATAACTTCAACCTCCCAAAGGCTGCACTTATGTGAACAGTGTGCAAGGCCAACTCGGCCATACAATTGATTTTATCGATTGAACTACCAAATAACACCATCAGTCATTCAAAATATTGAAGAGGGTAGCTCTTTTTACCAATAAAATGTTAGGTATACTAATAATCACCCTAGATCGACTCCTAGACAAAGGATGGCTAAACCTTGGCCTACTCAAGAATGAGTTTAGAAAAGGCTGAGTCATTCAAAGTTTTCAGTTGTACCAAAATGGATGACACATGCTAAAAAATGGCATTGACAAAGGCATCGGACAACGTTAGTTAGCCACTGTAAGGGGTGAACCTCAAATGAAGGCCATGCGAATGTAGTCATGATTAACAATTCTAAACCTAGAAGGAGAACAAATAGCAGTAAATATGGCTGAACTTCATGTAGAATCTAAATCAACTAACAACGGCTAAAATCTTGAAAAGGAGGGTATGTGAATTGAAGGATCGACCGAATACTTCAACAATGAATGTTTTTTCGAATAATCCTATAATTAAGGAACTTCTTGCAAAAGCAAAGTCATTAGGAAAAACCTCATCCGAACCGAATGAGGATATTGGGTCAGAAACAACAGAGGAGATTAACAAGTGATCAAATTTAGAGATGCTTAGGGGCAATGTCTGAATTCGGTAATACAGTTTGAGTTATTTCCACCAAGTTGTATTGGATTGCAATATGGTACTTACCCTACCATTGAGTTTTCAGGCTACACCGTCTCAACCAAACAAGATGGAAGGAAATGTGGAAGAGTTCAGTCCTCCTATAATCATCAACATGGTTCCTTTGACTTTGAAAAGGACTCCAAAAATATATCGATCATTACGATCGAACCAGGTTCGCCATTTGAAAAGATAGTCATCGAAAGATCCACTCATAGCATGACTCAACATCTGAAACTGCTATACATTTCTGTGCATTTGGAAGGATATCCAATCACTAGAGTCTTGGTCTATAATGGTGCATCTGTAAATATTCTTCTGCCCAAGTTGATGGCTAAATTAGGGAAGACTCAAGATGATTTGATATCGACCGAGGTCATGGTCAATAATTTTGTTGGAGGGGTGGCACAAACACATGGTGTTTTGCCAATCGAATTAATGGTGGACATTATGCTGACTACTTTCTTTATGGTTGATACCTCCTCAAAATATAATACTTTGCTAGGAAGAGATTAGATTCATTATTTCTCATGTATCCCGCCATCACTACACCAATTTGTGATGTTCTAAAATTAAGACAAAGTAGAGTTAGTTTTTTCTAATAACAAACCATTTTTACCCATGCCCAATGTGGCCGAAGCTTATTTATATGGAAACGAGATTGGACCAATACAGTTTACATGACGAGATAAAAATGATAGACAAACTAGGATAGATGTGAGATCTCGGTCCTTTATAATGTTGCTTGTGCGCACACCTGTCTAAACTCCTAATGTTGATAGATTATAAACTACACCTTAGTGCACCTAGAAACCCCACTACCCCACTCGAGTGATTCTTCCTAGATGACCTTGAAACTCTGTCATGTGTACCGCGTCGTCGCTGAGGTCGCCATGGCAAAAACCGTGCATCAATTCGACGCACCGTTAGTGAGATACGACCCATCGAATCCACAACCAAATTACGTATCTTGTAATATAAGCAACCTTTACTGTGCTAGGCCCATTAGACTTGAACCCATATGGGCCTAAAGCCTACTTTCTAAAATATAAAAATTATCACACGATAAAACAATCGCTATATGACAAATAAGAAGCTAGCACATATAAGACAATGTACTATAAGACAAAAATGAGTTCTACCCCAAAACCCATCATTAGCCCTCTCCCCATGCCTTAGAAACTAATAATGGCTCATGTCCACCTCATCCTACACATGCATCTAATGTATGTCTTATTTTGTGCCACATCACTTCAAACAACCAATTGCAACACTCCGCTTCATTATCCACCATGCATCACCCAATCCTTATCCATCCATTAGCCAATGCATGCCTAGATTTCTTTCACCTTGGCCAATACATGCTTAGCACCATCCATGATGAGGACATCGTGCACACGCACGGCCGCACACCACCACCCCTACGCACGTACATACGCAGAAGGAGGATCCCATCATTGATCTGACTTGATGACGACGTTCAGGGAGGCCCTCCTAGCTAGAAGAAAAGTTTTTGTTAAGAAAAGTGAGCCCGATAGTCAAGAAAAGCCCATCATGGGATCTCATGATTGTGGCCCACTCGTCGAATTGATTTCATATTTTAAGGTTTTGCTTATTGTTATTATTTAGAACATTGTGAACGCGTTAGATTTCTGTGTTTAGTTTTTATTTTAGTTTACTTCATCGCCAAGTAATAGGTTGCGCACATGGTACGAGGTTTTGGGTATAGGGTTTTCCCTATAAATAGGCACCCTTTGTAGTTCTTTTATTCATTGAAGTTTAATAAAAGTTCCTGCTTTATTTTTTCTGCTCCCTTCGTGAGTTGTGGAAGAATTCAAAAGTGGGTGCGAAGCCCTCCCTTTTCGAAGGGCTAACTACCGTGGTGCGAAGCCACATCGACCCCGATTCATCCCCATCCTCCATCATCTCTTTTCTTTTATCTTCCACCACCATCCATACTTCACGTTCATCTTTGGTTACATCAGTTTCCTTTCATTACAGCAGGTTCTTAGATTTCGGCCCGCAGGGGCGCTGAAACTTCGATGGACCACCATGCCCAGATTAGAGCTGGATCAACGTCAAAATCGGGGGTTTTGTAGCCCAGGCCTGGCCGACCAAGGCCTAGGAATACTTTTCAGGATTTTCTCCCCCCTCACACGTGCGACCAACCTCAGGCGCACGTGTGCCAGCACCTGGCCCGCTGTCCACACGCTTGGATCATCTCGGGTTCAAGTTTTTTCTTATTTTCCCTTTTGTTTATACCTAATTGTATAACCTATACCTAGATTACATTATCTCTCACTGATTTGCCATTTTACTCACCCTAGGGTTCTTTAAATTGAGATTAGGGAATCTCTTGGATTAGGGACCGATTTTTATGCACGAGTGGTTGATTTTATTTCCCTTTGACATCGTTTGGCTTATAATTTTTATTGGTCCAACCCTAGCCTGTGTCGGCCTGGACCTGTATAGATTTCCCTTTTTAATTGAATGTTTGAATTTTCATGTGGGATGTGGAATTTGTGTGATTGTTTTTGAATTGGTAGGATCTAAGCCTGAAATCTTGCATGTCATATTTAATTTTCCATGTCCTACAACAAATTTGGTATCAAAGCCTAGGGTTCTTGTAGGGGAATTCACCACATATTTAGGGTTTAGTTTATTTGAGTTCGTCATGCATTCAGTCGATCATATATAGCTGAATTTTAGTAACGGTGTGTAATCGCCTTCATATAGAGTCTCATAGGGTCATTTAGTTTTTTTTTAAAGATGCATATAGTTATCAGCAGCAGGTCCTTAGGTTGAGTTAGCCTGTGTATGCCCACACGTACGGGTCGCGGTTTTGGTTTGCACCCTACTCTAAACATGGAGCAACTACAAGAATCAATGGCCAAGTTAACCCAGCAGTTTGAGTCTATGTCTAAGCGCTTGGAACAACGCATAGATCAACACCTTAACCAATTTGATGATCGTGTTACTCAAATAGATGCCTCCCTCAGGGCAAACCCCACTATTGGGGAAGATGCCCATTCTCAAGCAGGTGGTCAGGAGGTTAGACCAAGGAATGGAGGCGGCCAAGGAGTTGGTCATGGGCTTGCACCTGTACACCCACCCCGTGAGGGACATCATGACCAATATGACCCAGATGCACAACTCCTCAAGGGAGTTAGAGTAGATGCTCTTACTTTTAATGGTCACTTAGACCCTAAAGCTTTTTTAGATTGGTTGGCAGATATGGACCACAATTTTGAGTGGTATGATATGTCGAGATGCTCGACGAGTCCGATTTGCCAAGATAAAGCTTGTGGGTCAAGCAAAGAGGTTTTGGGCGATGGTTGAGCGAAAGAAAGAAAGAGCGAGGGAACTCCCAATAGTCCATTGGGGCGAAATGAAAGAAACACTTAAAGAGAAGTACCTCCCTTTCTCTTATCACCTGCGGTTGATTGAGGAGTGGCAGTTTCTTTGATAGGGTTCCATGAGTGTTGCTGACTATATTGAGACATTCGAAGAGTACTTGACCCGCTGTGAGGTTAATGAGGACCCTGTACTCACCCTTGCTCGTTTTAAAACGGCCTCCATCCTGGCATTAGGAGAGAATTGCTCGTCAAAGACATAGACACTATCGAACAGTTGTACCAATTAGTGTTAGATGTCGAGCAATACCTTAAAGCATCTGTGGGAAGGTGGTTTGACTTTCGCAAATCTGGTGCTAAGGCCAACCCCTTTGGGGCTAAACCTAACACGGGATTCCAAAACAAACTTTCCCCTAATGTTCAGCCCAGACCTAAGGATGATAAGGGTAAAGAGATTATCAGGTTTAGTTCACGTGAAAGTGGGGCCACTAGGTGTTTTAGGTGTCAGGGGTTTGGTCATTTTGCTCACCAGTGCGGCACGAGAGAGGGCACTAAAGTACTCCTTATTGATGGATAACTAGAAGTAGTGCCCCCAGAGAGTGATAGTGAGGAGGAGGAATATGACCCAGTCGGAACCCCTAGTGATGAGGAAGAGGGAGCACAAGAGTCTGTGACCCTCGTAATTGTGCATTGCGTCTTGGCTCAAGCCAAGAACACTGATGACTGGTGCCGCAACACAATCTTCTACACTTATGCAAAATGTGGGGAAAAGAACTGTAAGATGATCGTGAATAGTGGTAGTTGGGCCAACGTGGCATCGACTAGCACTGTGAGTCGTTTGGGCTTGAAGCTGAAAGCCTATCCTCAGCCCTATAGAGTCTCCTGGGTTGATGAGACATCTATTCCAGTGTCGCAATGCTGTCTTATCCCTATTCAGTTCGGATCTTATAAAGACACAATTTGGTGTGATGTTGTTCCTATGGATGTGGGCCATATCATTCTGGGTAGGCCGTGGCTCTATGACAGGGATGTTACCATATTTGGTCATTCAAATGTGTGTACATTCTGGTTTGAGGGCAAGAAGGTCAAGTTAAATCCTATATCACCCAAGAATACAACTGGAAAAGAGTTCACCACACAGAGTAGTGTGAGCGGCTCAAAAGAAGTGAAGGAGTCAAAGTCCAAGTCCAAACCGCTCCATATTTTGAATGCAAAACACTTTGAGTGTGAAACGGAGGCGGACTCGATGATATACTCCCTTATGGCTAGGGAGAGTGTACCAGAGACTAGCATAGAGTTACCCACTGAAGCCATTCAGGTAGTACATGAGTTTTGTGATGTCTTTCCTGATGATTTACCGAATGAGCTTCCCCCTATAAGGGATATACAGCATGCCATTGATTTAATCCCTGGGGCAACTCTACTAAACCTCCCGTATTATAAAATGAACCCGAAGGAGAACGCTGAGTTGAAGAGGCAGATTGATGAACTCCTAGAGAAGGGTTTCATTCGAGAGAGCATGAGTCCGTGTGCTATGCCCGCCCTTCTTACACCTAAGAAGGATGACACATGGAGGATGTGTGTTGATAGTTGGGTCATCAACAAAATCACAATCAAGTATCGATTTTCCATACCACGTCTTGATGACATGGTAGATATGATGACCAATGTTACTATCTTCTAAAAAATTGACCTCAAAAGTGGGTATCACCAAATTCGTATACGCCTGGCGATGAGTGGAAGACAGCCTTCATGACGAAGGATAGGCTATATGAGTGGCTAGTTATGCCTTTTGGGTTAACTAATACCCCAAGCACTTTTATGCGTGTGATGACCCAAGTGTTGAGACCCTTATGGGGAAGTTCCTAGTCGTATACTTTGATGATATCTTGATTTATAGCATGACTAAGAAGCAACACCTTAACCATTTGAGGCAGGTTTGTGGGATCCTTAGGGCCGAGAAGTTGTATGCCAACCTAAAGAAGTGCGGTTCTTGTCTAGTAGTGTGATCTTCTTAGGTTTTATTGTGTCAGCTGAGGGCATATCGGCGGATCTCGAGAAGGTCAAGACCATCGTTAATTGGCCTGAACCCCGCAATATTTATGAGGTGCGCAGCTTTATGGCTTAGCCACTTTTTATAGGCGGTTCATTCGAGGCTTCAGTTCCATTGTGGCTCCCATCACGGACTGTATAAAAAAGGGAGAGTTTCAATAGACAAAGGCCGCCTCGAAGGCATTCAAGGAGATAAAGGTCAAGATGACCGAAGCTCCAGTCACGCGACTTCCAGATTTTTCAAAAGCTTTTGAAGTCGCATGTGACGCGTCAGAAGTTGGCATAAAAGGAGTACTTAGACAGGAAGGGCACCTTATCGCATTTTTTAGTGAGACACTGAACGAGGCGAAGCAAAAATATTCCACCTATGATAATGAATTCTATATGGTAGTGCAATCACTACGTCATTGATGATATTATCTATTACCGCAAGAATTCGTCTTGTTCTCAGATCACGGGGCCTTAAGATACTTAAACTCTTAGAAGAAATTAAGCTCCAGGCATGCTAAGTGGGTTTAATTCATTCAAGAGTACACTTTTGTGCTTAAGCACAAGGCAGGTGTAGAGAATAAGCCTGCCGACGCATTGAGTCGTCGAGTCGCATTACTCAACTCCATGAGCATTGAAGTTATGGGCCTTAAACGCATCAAAGAAGAGTATTCTGAGTGTCCAGATTTTGGGGTTGTGTATACGTCTTTATTACAGAGTCCGTCAGGAGCTAACAGTGAGTATTTGATTTTGGACGGATATTGTTTAGGAGTGACCGCTTGTGCATACCACATACCTCCCTTTGCGATTTTCTTGTTTGGGAGTTACATTCAGGGGGGCTGCGGGTCATTTCGGTCGTGACAAGACCATTGCCCTAGTGGAAGATAGATTTCATTGGCCAAGCCTCAAGCGGGACATGGCCAAAATTATAGGGCAAGGCCATACTTGTCAACTGGCAGAGGAAACAAAATACAAGATTATATACACCTTTGCCAGTCCCATTCATCCCTTGGCAGGACATCAGTATGGACTTCGTGCTTGGACTTCCCAAGACTATTCGAAAGTATGACTCCATATTTGTTGTCGTGGACCGTTTCTCTAAAATAGCCCACTTCATTCCTTGTTCTAAACCTCTGACGCCTCTCATGTTGCCAAACTGTTCTTTAGTGAGGTCGTCAAACTACATAGGTTACCAAAAACCATAGTGTTTGACCATGACGTGAGATTCATGAGTTACTTTTGAAAGACACTATGACACATGATGAATACTAGACTCCAATTTTCTTCTGCCTACCACCCTTAGACCGATGGCCAGACTGAGGTGGTTAATAGGAGCCTAGGGAGTTTACTTCGATGTTTAGTGGGGGTGCATACCAGGACGTGGGACGCCGTACTACTCATAGCCGAGTTTGCATATAATAGTTCTGTCAATAGGTCCACAGGTCTAAGTCCTTTTGAAGTCGTTACTGGTTACAAGCTTAGGAAGCCTATTGATCTTATCCCCATGTCATTATCCCATATGCCATCAGAGTCTGCAGAGTCTTTTGCGCATCACATACATTCATTGCATCAAGAAATCAGGCGAAAGATCACTACTAGTAATTAGTAATACAAATTTTCTGCAGACCAACATAGACGTTTCAAAGAGTTCAATATTGGGGACTTTGTGATGGTCGCATCAGGCCGGAGCAGTACCCGCCAGAGGCCGTTCGTAAGTTACATGCGCGTAGCACTGGGCCCTTCAAAATTATAAAGCGAAACAGTCTTAATGCGTATGAGGTAGATCTTCCACCCTCCATGGGAATTAGTTCAACATTCAATGTGGAGGATCTAATTGCTTTTCAGGAACCCACTGATACTTTGTCCGGCCCTTCACCCACCCATCCTGATTCTCCAGACTTACCCTTTGATCCATGGCCTCTTCCCGACCTTTCATCCCAGCCTCTATCTCTTATACCTAGCCTTCACATCCCAAGAGAGGAAATTGAGGATATCTTGGACCATGAGATAATTTCCATGTCGGATGACGGGTTTCAAAAGTACCTTGTTAAATGGAAGTCACGTCCAGCTTCAGACAGCACATGGCTCACTGAGGAGGAGATCCAGTGACTTGATCCTGACATCCTAGAGCGGTTCAGGAGTTTTATTTCGCCAGTAGTGAAATCTTCGCAGCCGGGGAGAGTTGATGAGGACATCGTGCATACGCATGGCCTCACACCACCACCCCTACGCACGTATATACGCAGAAGGAGGATCCCATCATCGAACTGGCTCGATGACGACGTCCAGGGAGGGCCTCCTAGTTAGAAGACAAGTTTTGGTTCAGAAAAGTGGGCCCGATAGTCAAGAAAAGCCCATCATGGGATCTCATGATTGTGACCCACTCGTCGGATTGATTTCATTTTTTAGGTTTTACTTATTGTTATTATTTAGAACATTGTGAATACTTTAGATTTCTGTGTTTGGTTTTTATTTTAGTTTACTTCATCGCCAAGTAATAGGTTGCGCACATGGTGCCAGTTTTTGGGTATAGGGTTTTTCCTATAAATAGACACCCCTCGTAGTTCTTTTATTCATTGAAGTTTAATAAAAATTTCTGCTTTATTTTTTTTGCTCTCTTCGTGAGTTGTGGAAGAATTCAAAAGTGGATGTGAAGCCCTCCCTTTTCGAAGGGCTAACTACCGTGGTACGAAGCCACATCTACCCCGATTCATCCCCATCTTCTATCATCTCTTTTCTTTTATCTTTCACCATCATCCATACTTTACGTTCGTCCTTGGTTGCATCGGTTTCCTTTCATTACAGCAGGTTCTCAGATTTCGGCCCGCAGGGGGTTGAAACTTCGACGGAGCACCACGCCCAGATCAGAGCTCGGATCAACGTCAAAATTGGGAGTTTTGCAGGCCAGGCCTGGCCGACCAAGGCCTAAGAATCCTTTTCAGGATTCCCTCCCCCCTCACACGTGCGGCCAGCCTCAGGCGCAAGTGCGCCCCCACCTGGCCCGCTGTCCACACACTGGGATCATCTCGGGCTCAGGTTGTTTCCTATTTTTCTATTTTTTTATACCTAATTGCATAACCATATACCTATATTACATTATCCCTCACTGATTTGCCCTTTTACTCACCCTAGAGTTCCTTGAATTGAGATTAGGGATTCCCTTGGATTAAGGACTGATTTTTATGCATGAGTGGTTGATTTTATTTCCCTTTGACATTGTTTGGCTTATAATTTTTATTGGTCCAGCCCTAGCCTGTGTCGGCCTGGACCCGCTAGATTCCCCTTCTTAATTGAATGTTTGGATTTTCATGTGGGATGTGGAATTTGTGTGATTGTTTCTGAATTGGTAGGATCTACGCCTGAAATCTTACATGTCATATTTAATTTTCCATGTCCTGCATCAATCCACTTCATCCATCCACTATCCATAGCATACTCCACCTTCCACCTCACTTTTAGTACCAATAAGAACCCACAAACTTGTCACATCATCTTGCCACCTCAACCCCCAATTCACTATATAAGAGTAGGAGCTCTCTTACACTCATACTTTTGCTACACTTAGAAATTTCTAAGATTTTAAGAGAGAGTGAGAGATAGTGGGCCAACATATGGCCCACCATCAAACTTAGAGGGAGTGGACCACACATCATCATCCAGCCGTCCATCCATTTGAGGTGAGTCTACACCCCTCCTTCCATCCTTCTCATCCTCATCTTTCTTTATTTTGTATTTTCTTGATGCATATGGGGCTCACTGGTGTGGAGCCTCATGGGTTCATATATTACTGGCCATGGTAGTCAGCAAGGTGGCCCACATCAGTCTGGTCCACCATGATGAACATTATATCCACACCCTTCACATGTAATCTCATTTTTGTATCTCGACAACAACTTGTAAAAATCATATAAAATCAACTATGATAAGATTTGAGTTGAAACTTAGTAATAATATGAACCACAATATGAACTAACTCTGGGCCAAATTTCGTAGCCATCTAACGGTCAAATCATCTGTGGCATTAAGTTTACTTGGCTGCTGTCCAACAGCACATAGAGAGTTTCGATTTGCCAAAAAAAGGACCCACTTTTGGCCACTTTATTAAACCCGATAAAAATATATATTTCATTGGCTTCGTAGAAAATCAAAGTAGCTTTCCAATGGTATATAATACGCCTCAATCAGAGTTCGAATAGTTGAGATCTTGGCCTTGTACGAAAATGTATCTAGGAGCTTGTTGTGACTATTTTTGTGTGGATCATATCCGTGATTTCAACGGTTAGATGTATTTGATATTTTTTTAACATACTTAAGGTAGTTAATAATCACATGTATGATCCCTATGGTTAGATTATTTCATGATAGAATTTAAGAAATCTTGGACCGACAGATACTTTCGTAAGGATGAACCTTGAATTGTTATGTGTGGTCTAGATGGATCCAAGGCTCCGTATGGTTGGAAACCTATATATAGACTAAATGATGTATTTCCAAACCATCCATTATCTTGAATTTCTCAACAGAGAATCTGATTATAAAGATTTGATGAAGACATTTCATGTCCTACTTGTATGTTGTATGTATGTTGTCCATAACATTCATCCTCTTATTATGGACCCACTTGGTAGTGGGACCATTTTTTATTTATGCACTTTATTAGTTCATTCAATCTAGATAGCCATGTGTATTGATGTGTGTCTCCTATTTATTCTTTGCCAGTGTATGGGCCCCACTTGTCATTCTATCTATTTTCTTTCCTTTGCACCTTTTCTGTTTACTAAAAATTTTCTAAGTACTTAACTGTATTACATGTAGGTCTCTTTGACACCTTGTGGTGGGCCCCTCGCTCTGTATTTAAGGATCCTACTTTAGGGGATGTTTAATCCATATATCATTTGGCTAGGACGTCCCACCACTTCATCAAGAATGGACCCCAAGTGTTTGACAAATGGGCCTAAAGTTTGGACATCCATTTCTGAAAATGCATATCTGGCTTTCTAAGTTTTTGACCAACTTTGAGCCCTAGAAGCGGACCCCACGCACAAGATATGTGTGATATATCACTTGTAACCTTTAATCTATACCAATGAATAGAGAAATAATATTATACTTGGGCTAAATCATACCCCACATGATCGGGGAGTGGATCCCAAAATGGGGCCAGGCATAGTTGTGCAGAAAATTAAAATACTTATGTTTGGCCCTACACCAAATATTATGTGTGCGTAACCAGTTGGTTCCATCATATATTTTTTGAAGTTCATATATAAAACTACCAAGGGTACCTGACGGCACACTGAAAGGTGGTCTCTCGTGATCATGGGACGTACTCAAACTTGGGCCAAAACTAATTCTGTACTGTGTTTCCTGCACATTTTCTCCAAGTACTCATGTTTGGGCCATCACCGTAAATTGTATATACTCAACCAATGGGGCCCGCCTTATAATTTGTAAAGGCCATACATAGAGCTACCATGTGGCTATTTTCTTTCACCAGATGTGGGTCCTACGTGATCATGAATTTGACTCGAAAATGGCCCATAACCAACCTTGCACCAAAGTCTATTTGATATAGAAATTCATGTGGGCCCACATCTGTGGGTCCACCTCCTCTCCAAGGAATCTGACAGACTATCTAGTCTAGGCTCTTGGGAATAAATTCTCATTGGTGGTGGGCCCAAAATCCTAGTGAACCTTTTATGTGTGGGCCATATCTCCATCTAGTAAGGCCTACCTTGTGATGTTGGTAAATGATTGTTATTTAATCTCGTGACTTGGGTGGTAGACAACCCTTGCTACCCACATATCATCTCTTGGGTTATGGGTGTCCTTAGGCCAACCCAAATGAAGTAACATTAAGGCTTAAGTGGGCTATCTTGTATGAGCCGCACCCTTGCCAAATAAGGCCCACTTAGTATATTGTGTAAAATTGTTCTTTTACCTAGTGGAGCATGTGATGGATAGCCTTGCTGCCCAATTATTTCTCCTAGGTCATATGCAGCCATGGGCCAATCTAAATGAAGAAAAACTAAGGCCCAGTAGGCCCAATCCCAAGAGAAACACATGGGAGTAGAAAGCCCGTCATAGTAAATTTTCTTAGGTCCGTTAGGCAGGCCAATTGCCTAGTAGGCTGTGTGCCTTGTACACTACCACTAGTCAGTTGGGCCACACTTAAAGGGGGCCATTTGGATTATATAAGTTATAATAGACAAGCTTTCATATTTTACTTGTGAATGAGGCTCGTGGGCCCAACACGATGCGGAATTTATGCAATATTGGAATGTGGGTATGTTTGGGATTGTAATTTTATCTCCTAGTTGATGTTGGAGTTCTGGGGCCTAGTTGTGTTATGGGATCCACCTTAGAGGTATGTATCCATGTATACTTTCCTTTGTGTGGGACTGTTGTCCACTACTAAACCAAACCTAAGCCTAATTGGGTCATACTACAAGAATGTTAAATCAATTTAAAAAAAAACCCATTAACTATACTTAATGTAAAATGTGGGGCACAATCGTGTGTTGAACTTACACCTTTAGCTAGTGGGGTCCACTTTGTTGTGGAGTTGGATCCACACCATTGAAGGCCTTGTGGTTGGAAGTTTATCCCTCGAAGTTGGCCTAGTGGTCCACTAAGTGAGACTCATGCTTGACCTATGGGACCGTGTGCTTTGCATGTAGATCAAGGTTGATGAGGGTATCACACTTAGGTGGGACGCGCCTATTGTTGGTTGAAATTATAGATATGATCTAATTGATGGTGATTATGGTAGGGTTAATATCGATTATGGTGATGATTTAATGGATTGTAAATTTATGGCATATGCATTGATGATGAATGAGTAGTTGTTTGTGGTAGTTGTGACATTACCTATGTTAATCATGAAGTGGAAGTGATCTTCATGCCAATGATGATGATAGTATGTACATGTATATGATGATAAAATATGCTAGTTTATCATCATGCTATACTTGATGATCGTTACATTGGATGATGAGGTTGATATCCTAGTTGATAATCATGCACATTTTGACACCCATGACGATGATATGTATATAAACACTATGTTTTGCTTGATATTGGTTACATTGGAGATGAAATTGATATCCAAGTGACAATAATGCACACATCGATGGTCACGATGATCTCATGCATAAGATAACCATGTTTTACTTAATGCCTAAATGATGATAAATAAATGATGTTGGTGAACATAAGGATAACCTCATGCATGATAGACGCATAATTCTTAGGGCATGTATGATGCTAGTGTTGGATGATGACTATGATATTGATGATGCATGTGAATCCTTGTATGCTATGTACTCCATGCACAAGCTTGCATGACTTAGATAATTCAGTGTTAAATGTTGGTATGACACTTAATGATTTTGTAGTGGTACATTAGTGATTGGTGCGAGGGTTACACTGATGTTTGCCAATAGTATTTTCTTTATGTTGACATGAAACTTTCTTTATATTGACATGACACTTTCTTTATATTGATGCGACAATTATTTTATATTAGAGGTAGCATTGCTCTTAAATTTAAGTTAGCATTGCCCTTAAATTTAAGTTAGCATTGCTTTATATTGATTTAACCCTACTTTATGCTTAATGCGGTATTATACATCTCATGCATAGTGCTTATGATTGTACGTTATCATATTTCATACGCATCATTTGTATGCTTGTTGTGGATGATGATTATACATAGCATATGCCCTTCAGCTTGAGACACTTAGGGGGCTCTAGATAAGATAGGGTCGCCCCACATGATCTTGTGGTACGCACAGGTTTGGTACATGACTTGGATGGTATGACTCATGCATTTCACATCTTGATGTCATGATTACATTACACCCTAGCAATATAAGGGTTGTGTAAGGCCCGTATCCTAGTCCGTATCGTTCCGTTCAATCCCGTGATCCTTTCCATCGAATTTCAGCAATCCGCCACCTATGATCAACGTTTGCACACGACCCTAAGACATATCCCATGGATCTGAGTCGGCTCAATCCAAGACTTGTGCTATTGCGACCGCATCGTCACCGCGGTTCCAACGCCGCGTCTTGCATACCGATCCGATACCCTGGCTAGGAGATGTGGGCCAGCGTTTATCTCGAAGAAACGCTGCGCGTTTACGAACCTAAGAGAATCTCTACAACTCATCCCATCAATCAATCAATCAATCAATCAATCAAAGTACACAACCCATGCTTTCTTTCTCCCCAAGTCAAGCAACCACTAAGTCAACTCTCAATTCAAGTATACTATCACCTCACATCCATTACCTCTCTCTTACAACCACCCATTCTCTCTCTTTTTCTCTTCACATTTTCCAAGCAACCAAGCAAAGAAAGAGTGGTGGACATCCAAGCTTTTCTATGAGAAAAGAGTGAGTTGTGTGGTCCACTTCCCACCCCAAAATCCTTCATCCTAGCCATTCATCTCTCATCACCTTCCATCAAAGTGAGACACAAGGAGCTCGACATTCCATCGGACCAAGAAGATAGAACAGTAGGTGCTTCTATAGGCGTAGATTTTATTCTTTTGATGATGGGCCAAGTGAGGCCTACTGATTGATGGTATGGATCTCACCTTGGACCCTAGGTGTGGCCGATGGTCCACCTTGATTCCCATGATCATTCCATGATGGGGCCATTCTCCATGGACCCCATCATGATGTTTATTTTCCTTGCATGGATAGGGTCATCTAGACCTTGCATTTTGGTGGAGAAAGGATATCCACCGTTGATTTTGATCGGTGGGCCCATATGTAATGAGACCCACTTGAAGTATGATTGAATGTATGGAAAGGGAGGGCTCATAGTGGCGGAGCCCTCCATCATCACGTCTCTCTCTCTCTCTCTCTCTCTCTCTCTCTCCTTCCTTTATTTTGTGGCCCACATGATGAGTGTATGTGATATCCAGACCATCCATCAAATGGACCCCATGGCTGTCCAAACACAGGGACTAACCCAATTTGCTAACCCCTCTTGGAGGGTCTGGATGATGGGAAAACGTAAATATCAGGTTGATCCAAGTCAAGTGGGCCTCGTCCCTATGGGACCACCTTAAATGTGTTATACCCAAACCGTCTAGCGTCCAGGGATGCTGGACGTGGCTAGATAGAGAAGCGTGAATTGACGGTGTGGTACCGTCCAGCAGAAAACAAAAATATTAGCTTGATTCAATAAGCTTTGAGGCAGGCTGCTCATGTAAGCCCTACCTTGATGTGTACATTAAATCCACGCCGTCCATCCTATTCCTCAGATCGTTTTATGCGTTAAGCCGAAAAATGAAGTCGATCTGATTATTTGGCGGGCAATTTCATAGAAAACAGTGGTCTTTATCATTAAAATCCACTCTGATGTTTCTGTACACCAAAACACATCGAATATTGGGCTCATTCAGGCTATCTTGAGCCATAGAATCCAACAGCTAGGTCGGATTCTCCTGATGCGGGCCCCACCTGTGAAAAACGGCAGAAAAATTCATTTTTCAAAAATAAAAATAAAAAATAAATAAAACATACAGCAGCTGATGCTGCTGCTGCATGTCTAGAGGACGGCACAACAGCGTCCTTTGCACTGGGACGCAGAGGGTAGGGACCATGGATCCCAGCCACTGGCCCCACCGTGATGTGTGGGAACATCAACACCGTGCATTTAGTAGGCCCCCTCTGGGACCGTGGGCCACCCCAAAATCAGCCATATGTGGTGCTCAAGTGGCCCACATCATAGGGAACAGTGTGATTGAACGTCTGCCATTGAAACCCTTTTTGGGTAACAGAAGTTTTGGATCATTATGAAATTTGTTTTTCCTCTTCATCCGGGTTTAGTGACCTTATCAACAGTTTGGATGGAAAATAAACATTATGGTGGGCCCCACGTGGGACCCACCGATATATGTGTTCACACCTTTCATCGGTGTGGACCCCCACCATGAGGTATGTGCTTTATTCATGCTGTCCATCCCTATAGGACCCACCATGATGCATGTGTTGCATCCAAACTATCCACCATTTGGCAAGCTTGTCTTATGGCTTGAGGCCAAAAGGAGACAGATCTATCTATCTGGTGGGCCACTGATAACGGTGGTGGGTTGAACGTCTACCATTGAAACTCCTCTGGCCTAGAGGTTTTGAATAAACATAAAATTTATTTATTTATTCTTATTAGGTTTGTGACCTTATCGACTGTTGGATGGAAAAATAGACTTATGGTGGGCCTTGAGGATTTTAATGGTGGAAATCATTATCACCACTATTATCTGGAGTGCGGTCCAGATGATCTTTCGATACGATTCATTCCTTGTGAAATGTTCTAAAATGATCTCTACATGGGTTATGACCCATTGCAATGTATATAAGGCCCACTGATTTGGCCCGTTTGATAAGGCCTGATGTGATATACAAGGCCCGTTGTTGAGGCTCACCTTAATGTATATAAGGCCATGTGATGAGGCCCATCTTGATGTATTTGTGGCCCATCTGTTGAGGCCCATATGATACGGCCCATTTGATGTATCTAAGGCCCATGGGTTGAGGACTAATGAGATGTACACAAGGTCTATTGTAATGTGTGATTCCACCACGATTTATGTAATGATGTTCATGGCGGGCCATGCCTTGGGAGCAATGATGGGTACAATGTTGGTTAAATGTCCGCATTATGACTTTCCCTAAGGCCCTTTAATAGGCCCATATAGGCCTATTCCGATTGTCGAGCATCGAGGCCGATTTCGATTTGTCGAGGCTAATTGTATAGGCCGATTCCGATTGTCAAGGCCGAATATCAAGGACGATTCCAATTTGTCCTTGAGTAATGTATTCGTGGCCTATGGGCAAGGCCCATTGTGATATGTATTAGGCCCATGAGCAGGGCCCACCTGTTGTATATATGTGGTCCTTGAGTAAGGCCCATTGTGTGTATATTAGGCCTTTGTGTGAGGCCGTGGGCCCATTATATGTTTGGCTCTATGTGGGCCATTCTTTGGGGGCAATGTTGGTTAAATGTCTACATTGTCGATGCCGATTGTTGATGCTGGTTATTGATACCGATTATGAGTATGTGACAGCATAACATCATGATACATGCCCATACGCATCATCTGTATATTTATTGTGAGATGTGATTGACCCTTGCATATGCTATAGTACAAATGGTTTATGAGACTCCTTGATAGGTGGAGTTATCCCATATGAGAGTACGGTATGCACAGGATTGATGTATGATGGGACTACATGACTCATGCATTCTGTATTGTGTGATTACGATTACTATATGCCCTAGCAACATCAGGGCCATGACCTCCACAGGCATGTCGTGGATGGCCAGATGGGACACCGGAAATGTTTGGTTCGAGCATCTGGGCACTTTGGATGTCCGTGGGTGAAAGTCCTTAAACCTCCGAGGCCAGGAGACGCCTCAACGTTTAGACCGAGTGGATATATAAGTGCCCGAGTGTCGAATATCAGTAGGCCTCATTTCCCACTGTGTCGTGATCCATTGGGAGGGGGTGTGGCCTTATCCGCCTGAGTGAGGGGGCTATAAACTAGGCTGAGTTTGATCAGCTCACAAATAAGTCTGCTATCAACGAGCCAGGTAGGTATTGGCAGACTACTGGTCAGGCGGATAATGCGGTCTCTTCCACTAGCTGGGCCGTGCGGCTAGGGAGGCGGCAGTCAGTGTGGAGCGTACTAGACTTTAATGATGATCCCAGAGAGGAACTGTACTGATATGTGGACTTGATATGAGCACTGACATGATATTATGACACCCCGTCACTGTTGCACATGTGGGCGGACACACGTGGGCGGACGCTGATGTGGGCGTGGCTGAGGCCTGGGCGAGCTACCAGTGGTTGGCAAGCTACTATGCTGGCAGGCTACTGTGCAGGAGTTGCGTACTCAGCACTTGACTCATTCATTCATCCACTATCCACTCGGGCTGGTGGTGCGTAACTATTTGTTACGTGTACCTTTGCAATGACCAAGATTTCGGTTGGGGCGTGCGACTAACCTGAGATCAGGAGTTTACCACATGTGTTTGACTATCCAAATTTAGGTATGAGACTGATTTGGATAGAATTCCCTTATGATAGACCCCATAGCCTGTGATACTACGTACTATCATCCTGACTTCACTCCAACTTGGTCATTTCATTTGCTTCGTATATTGCGTTTCATCCACGACATATGGCATTTTAGATTGTTACGTTTCTACACTTATATGACTTAGACGGACTTGGCAGGATCTGCACATTGCATTGCATCCACAGTATATGATAGTTGGCTCATTATGATCTGCATTAAGTACTCTGATATTATATGACTCATGGACTTATCCGTATATTTTTGATTACTCTGATATCGTATGATTCATGATCTTGTCAGTATTTTCGCTTATTCCGATGATGTATGATCTATGGGCTTTATTGTATACTTGGCACTTACCTTACACACACTTTCACCACCCTCTAAGCTTTCTATAAGCTTATGCACGATAGATGCATGCAGGTGGCATTAAGTCGCAGCAGCGTTGAACTTGGAGCGTGCAGCGGACTTCTAGAGTTTTGATTTTGATACATATGTGTTTCCCTTTCAGCATTGTATTCAAATGTTTATATTAGTGGATATGTGGTGATGTTGTTTTGTGATTTAGTTATGCTTGTGGTTATGCTCCATTACAAAAAAAATTCATACTGAAAATCCTCTTTGTAGGATCCCAGGATCGGAATCTGGCATGCGAGTGCCGGGAGCCGAGAATGGGGCACTACGGAGACTGTTGGAGCCAAATTCGGCGATCAGAAATTTTGTGAGCACGTTCTCCGAGTTTGGGGTGTGACAGAAGTTGGTATCAGAGCATAACTTGGGAATACCTAAAGATAACATCACATATCTGCTGATAGCTACCCTCTACTCAATGATTGTTGAGAACTTAGAATGATTAGATCCTTGAGTTCGAATAACGTAGAGATTTTCTAATATAGCTCCCTACCATTGAGATTGTGAGGCTATATATTATTCCAATTTCGATCGTTTTTGATCTAGGATCCGAGGTTCAGTGAGGTCATCATAAAGCTGAGGAAGCATCTTGGGAGCATGAGGCTAAGATTCGTTGGCATTATCCCCATCTCTTAGGTGTTCGATTATGTTGGTATGTTTTGCGATAGGATTTCCCTCCTTTTGAGAGCTCTGTATTGGTTGTATTGAGGTTTAAATTTTGAGGACGAAAATTTTTAATTAGGTTAGGAGAGCTGTAAGGCCCGTATCCTAGTCTATACCGTTCCGTTCAATCCCGCGATCCTTCTCGTCAAATTCCGGCAATCCGCGGCCTATGATCGACGTTTGCACACGACCCTAAGACATATCCCATGGATTTGAGTCGGCTCAATCCAGGACTTGTACTATTGCAACTGCACTGTCGCTAGGGTTCCACTGTCACTTCTTGCATACCGATCCGATACACTGGCTAGGAGATGTGGGTCGGTGTTTATCTCGAAGAAACACTGCGCGTTTACGAACCCAAGAGAATCTCTACAACCCATCCCATCAATCAATCAATCAATCAATCAAAGTACACAACTCATGCTTTCTTTCTCCCCAAGTCAGGCAACCACCAAGTCAACTCTCAAGTCAAGTACACTATCACCTCACATCCATCACTCACATCCATCACCTCTCTCTTACAACCACCCATTCTCTCTCTCTCTCTCTCTCTTCACATTTTTCAAGCAACCAAGCAAATAAAGAGTGGTGGATGTCCAAGCTTTTCTATAAGAAAAGAGTGAGTTGTGTGGCCCACTTCCCACCCTAAAATCCTTCATCCTAGCCATTCATCTCTCATCACCTTCCATCAAAGTGAAACACAAGGAGCTCGGCATTCCATCGGACCAAGAAGATCGAACGGTAGGTGCTTCTCTAGGCGTAGATTTCATTCTTTTGATGATGGGCCAAGTAAGGCCTACCGATTGATGGTATGGATCTCACCTTGGACCCTAGGTGTGGCCGATGGTCCGTCTTAATTCCCATGATCATTCCATGATGGGGCCATTCTCCATGGACCTCATCATGATGTTTATTTTCCTTACATGGATAGGGTCATCTAAACCTTGCATTTCGGTGGAGAAAGGATCTCCACCGTTGATTTTGATCGGTGGGCCAATATGTAATGGGACCCACTTGAAGTATGATTGAATGTATGGAAAGGGAGGGCTCATAGTGGCGTAGCCCTCCATCATCACGTGTCTCTCTCTCTCTCTCTCTCCTTCATTTATTTTATGGCCCACATAATGAGTGTATGTGATATCCAGACCGTCCATCAAATGGACCCCATGACTGTCCAAACACGGGGACTAACCCAATTTGCTACCCCTCTTGGAGGGTCTGGATAATGGGAAATGCAAATATCAGGTTGATCCAAATCAAGTGGGCACGTCCCTGTGGGACCAACTTAAATGTGTTATACCTAAACCGTCCAGCTTCCTGGGATGCTGGACGTGGCTAGACAAAGAAGCGTGAACTGACGGTGTGGTACCGTCCAACAGAAAATAAAAATATTAGCTTGATTTAACAAGCTTTGAGGCAGGCCGCTCATGCAGGCACCACCTTGATGTGTACATCAAATCCACGCCGTCCATCCTATTCCTCAAATTGTTTTAGGCGTTAAGCCAAAAAATTAAGCCGATCCGATTATCTGGTGGGCCATTTCATAGAAAACAGTGCTTTTTACCGTTAAAATCCACTCTGATGTTTCTGTACACCAAAACACATCGAATATTGGGCTCATTCAGGTTGTCTTGAGCCATAGAATCCAATGGATGGGCACTTTGGATGTTTGGTTCGAGCATTTGGGCACTTTAGATGTCCGTGGGTGAAAGTTCCTAAACTTCCGAGGCCAGGAGATACCCCAACGTCTAGACCGAGTGGATACATAAGCGCCCGAGTGCCGGATACCAGTAGGCCGCTTCTCCCAACCTGTCGTGGTCGGTTGGTAGGGGGTGTGGCCTTATCCACCTGAGTGAGGGGCGGTAAACTAGGCTGAGTTTCACCAGCTCGCAAATGAGTCCGCTATCGAAGAGCTGGGTAGGTATTGGCAGACTACTGGCCAGGCGGATAATGTGGTTTCTTCCAATCGCTGGGCTGTACGGCTAGGGAGGCAGTAGTCAATGTGAAGTGTACTAGACCTCGGTGATGATCTCAGAGAGGAACTGTACTGATATGTGGACTTGATATGAGCACTGACATGATATTATGACACCCCGTCACTGTTGCACATGTGGGCGACACATGTGGGTGGACGCTGATGTTGTAACGCCCTGAAATTCGGGGGTCGAGTATGAACTCAACTCCCGAGTCCCAACGCATCACTTATGCAACATACACAATGATGGTTAAATGTTGTCTGAGTTAGAGCAATAAACATGAATGAGATTATACCAAAACAGTAATTCATACTCCAGTTCAACTGTATAAAGGCAAGTGGAAGACAGAAACTGTATATTTAAAGTATGTAAAGAAACAAAATTTCCATGAACACCTGAGTATGAACACTAACTGAGTACCCATATACATGTAATGTTTTTGAGACAAAAATCAAAATACAATCTACAAAACGAGTTCTGAAATCCACGCGATGCAGTCGGCCTAAGCAAAACCGTCAGAGCACTGCATAAATGATAACTCATCCTGGTCCTCGTCGAAATCGGGCTCCGGCTCCTGAACCGATGCGCCGTCTATACCTGCGACAGAGTCTGGTTGGTGTTGCAAACACCGTCCCGTAATGTGGGAGTGAGTAGCTAACTCAGTGGAACAATAAAGCATAAGTTAACATGTTATCAATACAATCAAGCAGTAATGATAAAGCAGTACAAATCAAACAATTCTAAATACTCTTATTAATGTAAGTATGAATGTAGTCATGATGTATGCCCTTGCCAAACCACCTTCATGCGACAACATCTTACGTTCGCGAATGCATAACTCCCTTAGTGCACCACATCTACTAGGCACATGCGGTGCGATGATGAACATGATTACCGAGTTATTATTAGTCCATTTCAATCAGCAGTATTGGCAAACTAAGGTACCTCTCTTATATCATTCCCAAACAGGATCCATTCTAGGGCCGTCAATCCTATTTAATCTCATACGGTGTTATGGTTTGAGAGGCATAGCGAAGGCATCACAAAGGGCTCGTCACCCGTCAGCACGGATACAGATCTCACCATATGCGGCTCAATTGCTGACCGTCAGCTCGAGTACAGGTCTCACCGTACTCGGCTCAATCACTAGCTGTCAGATCGAGTACAGGTCTCATCGTACTCGGCTCCACTCATACTCTAGTTGCTGTGAAAGACTCGTCGCCAATCACAGACCTTGGAGTATACTCGAAGATACTACAAAGGACTCGTCGCCCGTCAGCACGAGTACAGGTCTCACCGTACTCGGCTCTCGCCGTAGGTATCGACAGCTCGAATACAGTGTTCCATACCACCGTATTCGGCTCACGAGTTTAGGTTGCTCAATGGTCACTACGGGGAGGCACTTGGCCCCAGCATAGGCCGACAGCTCGGCCACGGTGTCCCATACCACCATGTCCGGCTCATGAGTCTTAGCGGATCGAGGTACCATGGTTAACGGGATTGCCACTGGTAAGTTTGGTACCCTAGGTCCAAAAAGTAATAACCAAACATGGTGAACACACATTCAACATATCGGTTTACTTAACGAGTCAGACTAGCTCGAGCGCACAACAAGTTGGGCGATATGAAGCGCAGAAGCACTCCGTGTGGCCAACCACTATCGCCAACCGAAGTACGACTCGGGTTCGTCGGACACATCCCTTGTGGCGACACGAATCTCAGCCACAATCTCAAGACTGGTACCGAATGTCTGGACTATAGACATAGTCGCAACCTCAATCAATCTTCATCCATAGCTATGGAGTAAAGCATGATAACAAAGTAATACAAGCATGTTAACAGGCATGTCATAAGGCATGTTAGAAAGCATGAAGTAAAGCATGTTGTAAAGCATGTTGTAGAGTACTATACAAATAGGGATACAATTACATATACATCACAATTGAGTGGTTAGAGTAAACCACCACATGGAGGGTATCCTACATGTCTCTAAGGTAGTCGGGAATTCCATATCAACACCTATCTAAGGCACTAACACTTAAGCATTTACACTCACAAGCATTTACAGAAACACTTAGAGTGCACTATTCCAACATACATGACGTATGTTAGCAAAATACGTATTAGGGCTATCCTTTCACCAAGCGGGTATTTTATCCATGTATACCATAATCATACAGCAAATAATCATGACAATTGCATTTCCAAAATTTACACATATACGGTATTTCTAGAATACATAATTTCAACATACGTAGTATTTACAAGCGAACATGTATTACGGCGATTCCTTTCGCCAAACTAGTATTTTATCCATATATTGTATAATCATACATTAAATAAACATGTCAAACATTTTTCCAAAAAAAAATACGTATACGGTATTTCTACGTATACCTAGAGTATGTGAAATTCCATATTCTACAACGTTAATCGAAACAGAAAACGGAAAGCACTTTGTACATGTGCAATTTCATACAGATCATGAATCTATCATTATCTGACATTGAAAGCGTTGAAAAACGTAACCTATATACCTAAAGTCCTCACCTTTCACCTTGGAATCTCCACAAATCAGCAAGGTTGGATGAGCCTCCGTATCCGGGAGTTTTCTAGCCTAAAGAGTGAAATCGGTTAGCTATTTCACAACCCACAACCTATACACTTCAAATCAGACCTAGGGTTAGGGTTTCTCACCTTAAAACGGAGTGGATACCGCCGGGAAAGCGCCTGAAAAGAGGCAGTGTAGGCCGTGCAATGATTGAAAGCAGTAGGAGGAAGGTGCTCCCACAAATCCTAAGTCTTCTCTCTCTTTTCTCTCTCTCTCACTAGGGTTTTATCCCAAATTCGTATGGCTGTGAGAGGGGCTGTTCTAAGGCCCTTATATAGCCAAAAACCTCTTCGAAATAGACTCCTGTTCAAGGGGTATGCCTATTATAGGTATTTCGGCACTTTGCCAGCTTAAAAGAGGGGTTCTGGTAGCCCTCCTTGAGCCAAATGTCAGACTTAAGCTCACAACACATGGATCTATGTGGGATTACATTTTCGACTCGATCGGATTCCCAGATCACACGTGGCGGACCAGTTTCAGTTCAACGGTCAGTGGGCCACGATCCGAAATTCCAAGTACATGTAAATGTTCCTGAAATTTTTCCTGATCCGAGGGTGTAATTTGGTCTGATTCTGACGGTCTGGTTGCTTAATACTGATGCGCAAGCGAATGGTGCCAGATCACTATTCCAGATATTTATTTTGTAAAGAGAATAGTGTTTTTCACACTCCCTCGCTCCGGATCCAAACGAATGGTCGTGGGACATCGTTTGGACTTGATTTCCGAGATGGTTGTCAAGCCCAGTGAGGCGGTCCTAGATCCTTAAGTTCGTGTTAATCGGACTTCCGATGTGCGGTCTAGACCTAATACGAAGTTTCATTTTATTCCCGAGAGCAGCCGGGTAATGAGTTTGGTTCTAAACTTTAGGGTAACCTAGAGTCACTGATTTTGCAAGTTTTGGGTCTTGCAGATCGTATTTAAAGCGATCCCAAAGGATTTCATGGCTAATCGAGTTTTGCACTTAGTTAACTTTGTTAAATTTCTAAAGGATTTAATCCTAATTGATTCCTGGTCGAGATGGTACTCGAGCCAAAGTACGGAAATTTACGGGTCATTACAATCTACTCCCCTTAAACAAAAAATTTCGTCCTCGAAATTTGTACCTTTTCGTATTCCTCGAGAATCTGAGGGTAGTTCTTCCTGACCTCGGCCTCAGTCTCTCAAGTAGCTTCCTCTTTGGAATGATGTGTCCATAGTACCTTCACAAGTGGGATGACCTTGCTACGCAGTACCTGGTCCTTCCTGTCAAGGATACGCGTCGGGCGCAACTCATACGTAGCATCCTCGCTCAGCTGTACCTACTCCCATCTGATAATATGCGAAGGATCAGGAACATACTTCTTCAGCATAGATACATGAAATACGTTGTGTATAGACGCAAGTGGTGTGGGCAAAGCGAGACGATACGCCACATCACCCACTCGATCCAGTTTCTGAATTGGACCGATAAATCTCGGTGTGAGCTTCCCCTTCTTCCCAAACCGAAGGACTCCCTTCATGGGGGAAACTCGAAGGAACACATGATCCCCGACCTCGAACTCAAGCGGTCGCCGCCTCGTATCGGCGTAACTCTTCTGCCTGCTCTATGCTATAAGTAGTCGACGCCTGATAATGTCGACCTTCTCTGTAGTCGCCTGTACCAACTCTGGGCCAATCAGACTACGCTCGCCAACCTCGGCCCAACAATGCGGTGCTCTACAAGGACGACCATATAGGGCCTCATATGGCGTCATGCCAATAGTCGCCTGGAAGCTGTTGTTGTAGGCGAACTCTGCGTACGGAAGACAGTCATTCCAGCTGTCCTTGAAGTCCAACACACATGCCCGCAACATATCCTCCAGAATCTGGTTCACCCGCTCTGTCTGCCCATCAGTCTGAGGTGAAACGCCGTACTGAACTTCAACTTCACACCCATCGCCTCCTGGATACGAGTCCAGAAGATAGATGTGAACCGAGTGTCTCTGTCCGACACGATCTCTAAAGGAACCCCATACAGACGGACGATTTCTCTGATGTACAATCTAGCCAGCTCGTCTGCAGAGTTCGTAACTCTGATAGGGAGGAAATGGGCCGATTTGGTCAACCGGTCCATAATCACCCAAATGGAATCGTGTCCCTTCCTCGTCTTCGGCAGCCCTGATATGAAATTCATGGAGATGAAGTCCCACTTCCACTCCGCTATGGGCATGGGCTGAAGCAGTCTAGGAGGTCGGTGATGTTCTGCCTTGACCTGCTGGCACATCAAACATCGAAACACATACTCAGCAATGTGGGCCTTCATGTTATCCCACCAATACGTCCGCCTCATATCCCGGTACATCTTCGTGCTACCAGGATGCATCGCAAGCTTCGAGTTATGGACAGATTCTAGAAGCTCACGTCTCAAGTCGGGCACATCAGGAACGCATAGGCGACCACGAAATCGTAGACCCCCATCAGAACCAACTCTCCACTCGGAGTTATCGGCGTCGCTAGCCTGCTCTCGAAGCTCAGACAACCGTATATCGCCCACATGGGCCTCAATAATCCTGTCGTCAATAAGTGGTCATGCCCGAAAGTGCGCAACACACTCAAATGGCTCCTACAGTGAGTCTCTGCTCGAAGTCCCGTACGAACTCCACCATGTCCCACTCAGCTATCATCAATGGTGCCGCAAATGCTATCGCCTTTTGCGGCTCAACGCGTCTGCCACAAGGTTCGCCTTGCCAGGATGGTAGGAAACCTCGAACTTGAAGTCCTTCAAGGTCTCCATCCATCGGCGTTGTCTCATATTCAAGTCTCGCTGTGTGAATATGTACTTAAGGCTCTTGTGGTCGCAGAAAAGCTCGAACTCCTCTCCGTAGAGGTAATGTCTCCAGAGCTTCAATGCAAAGATGACAGCTGCCAACTCCAGGTCGTGTGTAAGGTAATTCTCCTCGTGCTTCCTTAATTGTCTCGAGGCATACGAAATCACCCTATCCTTCTGCATCAGGACACAACCCAAACCAACGCGAGACGCGTTAGTATATATCGTGTATTTCTCCCTTTGCTCTGGCAATACTAGCACAGGGGCGGACGTCAACTTGTCCTTCAGCTCCTTAAAAGCTGCCTCCGCCTTCTCATTCCAGGCGAACTTCAGGTCCTTCCGAGTCAACTGAGACAATGGCCTGGCAATCTTCGAGAAGTCCCGAATGAAGCGTCTGTAATACCCAGCCAGACCAAGGAAACTCCTCACCTCGGTAACCGATTCAGGCTGCTGCCAATCCTGAACCGCGGCTACCTTAGCAAGGTCCACTGCTATCCCATCCTTGGACACTACATGTCCCAGGAACTTGACTTCCTCCTGCCAGAAGTCGCACTTCTTGTATTGTGCGAACAACTGGTTCTTCTCCAGTGTACCCAACACCGCTCTCAAGTGCTCCTCGTGCTCCTCCCGACTCGTAGAGTATATCAAAATGTCATCAATAAAGACGATGACGAATCGGTAAAGGAAGGGCCGAAATACCCGGTTCATCAGATCCATGAACACGGCTGGTGCGTTCGTGAGGCCGAACGACATCACAAGGAACTCATAATGCCCAAAGCACGTCCTGAAGGTTGTCTACTGCACGTCCTCCTCTCTCACGGGCAACTGGTGGTACCCCGACTGAAGATCAATCTTCGAGAAATACTTCGTCCCTCTCAACTGATCGAACAAATCATTTATCCTGGGCAAAGGATACTTGTTCTTCACTGTGACTTGGTTCAACCTACGGTAATCAATACATAACCGCAGTGACCCGTCCTTCTTCTTCACAAATAGCACAGTTGCTCCCCAAGGAGACACACTAGGCCGTATAAAACCCTTCTCTACAAGCTCGTCAATCTGTCTCCGCAGCTCCTCCATCTCACATGGAGGCATACGATAAGTCGGCAACGAGATGGGCGTCGCACCAGGCGTAAGATCAATCTTAAAATCAATCTCGCATCGAGGGGGTAAACCAGGAATAGTCTTAAACACACCCACAAATTCCCGAACCACCGGCGTACCCTCCAATATCGGACCATCAATCGGCACAAGTAAAGCAGCATAACAATCAATACGGCAGGGCCAACTGACCTGCACTGGAAATGTGAAAGTTGTGCCATCAGGTCCATAGGCAGTCACGATCCGAGTATCGCAATCTATCTCCGCCCTCATCTTGGCGAGCCAATCCATACCAAGGATAACGTCGTAGTGTCATAGTGGAGCAACAATGAGGTCGACGAGCACTGTGCTGCTACCCAAAACTATCGAGCAACCCTCGCATAACCGTGTGACATCCGAGAAAGTCCCAGTGGCCGTGGTGAGTCTCGTTCCCTTAGTGGGAATAGTATGCAAAGATAGGCGTTTAACCGCCCCACAAGAAATAATAGAAGTAGTGGACCCAGTGTCCACCAACAAGGAAACGGAAGTACCATGAATGTAGGTCATACCCTCAAAAGCCGTCGGGGCCGAGATCGACGCCTCAGGTGCCTCGGCAACAAGCGTGTGTAAGCTAGCCTGCTGCTGACGGTTCAGCTGAGGAGCCAAGGGTCACTGTGGTGGCTGGAAGAGCGATACAGGAGGTCGGAAGGAAGGGTGTGCAGGAGCAGTCTGTAGCAGTGGAGCTGATATGGCCTGTGGATAAGGGCGATCTAATCTCTGCGGTGGTGCAAATCCGCTAGCCCTCATGCGCGAGAAGCAACTCTCAGAAGGATGTCCCGGTTTCCTGCAATACATGTAGGTCACAAGCGGGCGTCTCACAGGAACAACTGGTGCTGCGGCCCTGGGAGGCGAATCAGCACGAGGCCTGTTGCTTAAGATAGGCCTGCTCTGTAAATCCTGCCGTGGCCTCGCAACCATAACACCACGCGATCTGGCCAATCGGTCTACATCCTGGTCGGCCGTCATAGACATGTGGACCAATGCCGCATAGGTGGGGATACTGAGGCAGCATATCTTCGACCGTATGTCGGGTCGTAAGCCTCCAGAGAAGCGACGCATCCTCATCTGCTCATTGACGAGGATAGTTGGGACAAAGCGGCCCAACTCAGTGAAGCGGTGCTCATACTCCGTCACCATCATGCCTCCCTGCCTGAGGTGTAGGAACTCATCCTCCCGCTCGTGCCGATAAGTCTGCGGGTAGTATTTCTCGTGAAACCGGAACTCGAAAGCCTCCCAGGTCCACACGTAATCTATTGCGATCGTCCGCAACACACTATCCCACCATAAACTGGCCTCCCTCTCAAACATGAAGGAAGCCAACTCGACCTGCTCTGCCTCTGAACAGTGTAGCATCCATAGCATCTTGAAGATGCGGTCAAGCCAGAACTCTGCCTCCTCGGGTCTGTGAGAACCCATAAATGAGGGAGACCTCAAGCACTGAAATCGCTCCAGTAAACCATGTGTACCTACATCTCCAGTAGGAGGTGCGACGGATGTGGGCAGAGACACATCCTCAAACCGAGCAGGAGGCTCAGAATGCTCATCAGGATGTGCGGATGTCGTAGGTGGAGTCGCACTACCACCATGGGATAAGGCCTCAGCGATAGTGGCCATAAGCTGCTGGTGCTGCTGCTGCTGTATCTGCTGCTGCTGCATCTACTGCTGATGCATCATCAACATCAGCTGCTTGATCCTATCAGTCGGCGGAGCAGCATGGGAGTCATGCTGCGCAGAAGAAGACGGTCGGTACTGCTCACGGACCGGGGGCGTATAAGGTGGCAGTCCACCGGTAGGACCAGTAGGAGGCTGATCAGAACCCAACCCTCGGTCTGCAGGACCACTACTACCAGAAGGAGTCTGGTCCATAGAGCCGGTCAGAAGGAGATGTGTCGTGCTCCATGTGTACTGTCGCGGCATGCCCTATATAATAGGGTACAACATTTGTAAGATAAAGCACAACACGCATCATAAAGCACTTTAAGCATTCCACACATCATCAAAATAAAAGAGGCTACATGCCTTTCATTTACCCAAAATTGTCATAATACATGGAATACAGAGTTACATGAATCATGACAGAAAATCACATGATAGCCAATACATCCACAACATCAAACACTTAGAACATGCTACTATCTACTACATCTTCTACATGAAAACATAAACCGCCTATCGCGGTAACCAAAACAAACAACAACACACAACAACGTGGATGACTAAGCATCCGAATCAGGCGATGGAGGAGGAGCATTCTTGTCCTGCACACAGCACAAAATGACCTTCAACGTACGGGACACCTTCTTAAAGCTCTTCTTCATGTAGGCTTCGGTCTCTTCAAGCTTGGCTCTGGTCTCACCAAGCTCAGCCCGAACCTGTCCAATCTCTTGTTGTAGGGCGGCCTGGTTCTCCTCAATGCGATCCATATGAACCTCTCTTGCCGCATGAGCAGCGTCCGACTCAGGTGCACCAGGAGGAGAGCTCTCCTCAGTATCTTGAGCCTCAGGTTCTTCTTCTTGTATGTCATCACCGCCCTCCTCATCACTTTCTGCCTCAGGGTCAACACTCTCCTCGCCGGCGCTATCCGACTCATCTCCAGACTCGTCGAGTCGTGCTTATCGTTGTTGAGGGCCGATTTTTATATTCTTAAGTGTCGCCTCGCTTATGACTCGGACTGGTGCAAGGTCCTCTATGTTCACCTGTAGCTGACATCACGAGCCATCCTGCAGATCAGACGGCCAAATGGGAGCGAAAGATCATTCCTGGCAGATCGAACAACCTGAACTATCTGAGAGAGGATGAATGTGGGCAGGCATATGTTGTCCCCGTGTCCCATCTTATACAAAAAGTCCACCATCAACCGAGTACATTCCGTGGGGTTACCCGACCGTGGGTACACATTGTAGGTGAAAATGTGATGGAGCAAACGGAAGTCCTCGACCATCTTTGTCGCCGCAATACAATTTCCTCGCTTCCAAGCAACTCGGCGACCACAAAGGTATCGCGTGCGGTGATCCCTTTCTTGCGCACTTCTGGAGAAGTCGTCACTAGGATGCACTAGACTAAGTGGGAGCTTCGTGATCCGAGCCACCTCTTCCACAGTGATTGTGTGCCTTATGCCCCTCACAGAGACAGGCTCTAATGAGGAGTCCACGATGTGGGCGTAGAAAGCACGAACCGTGTTCTCACATGCAGGGGACTCACCTTCAAACATAGAGTTCCATCCGATATCCACCAGGTGATCCATCAGTGGGTATAGCCCGAACATCCTTTCATCTACATGAGCTTCAAACACGACCTTGCGGCCCGCAAAATGCCCATATTCAACGCCTATCTGATAGGCATTTCTGACGGGATGGTTAGGATCCAGGTCTCGCTTCGACCTAAACTCTCGAACGGTGCTAGTGCCGGCCCCATCGTCAGATCTTCTTCGGGAATGGGCTAGCCTACTTGGGCCGGCGTCATCAGTCGCGATCTTCCTCTTTCCCATGAGAGATAGGATGGAGGAAATGAAGAAAATAGCCGCCACAACACCAAAGAGGGCCATGGAAAAATGATAAAATAGGGGAAAAGGGGCTGATTGCTTTGATCTTCCACAAGCAACGGTTCCAATAGGTGTAGAAGAGACACTAGGGGTAGGAAATGGAGGAGGAACAAAAAGAAAATGGAATGGTTTAGGAGATTACCTGATTTTGAGCTCCAAATGGGGGATGTGAGAGCTCCAACATGAGAAAAGGGAAAAGGAGGAGGCTAGGGCTGTTGTGGACGGTTGGAGTGTGTGGGTTATGGAGGAAAATGGAGGATTGCAAGGTTTAGAGGGATGGGTTGAGAGGAAAAATCGAAAATGGGGGTTTGGGGAGTTTGGAAGGGGTGAAATGAGAGGGTGGGGTGCTCCAGCCCCTTAAATCCCAAACCTTCGGCCAAACCACACGTGCCAGGGGGTAGGGAGGTCGGGCCGACCAACCCCAGCCCTGGACCCACCTCAGATGGGCCACCGGACCGCGGTCCGCCATGGCCGGCGTCGTGCCTCGGCGGTGGGGCCCTGTTTGCCACATGCCCAAGGTGCTAAATGCACCCTAGTTCGATGCTGGGTCTTAGTAGATTTAAGTGGAGAGGCCCCCAACTCATTTCAGCTCCAGAACGGGTGGTTCCGAGTAATTTCTGATCTAGATTGATTTTTCTGATTTTCCTAGCAACTGGATTGGGTGGATAGGGATCTAGACACGTCAATAGATGGTCTAGAAGTGATTTGGGATCCATAAGTGCGGTCAGGATCGAGTACGAACTCGATCAAAATGTCCATTTTCAATGAACTTCGCCGAACGGCGAAATCGGGAGACTCTAAGACTGTTTCTATATTCTTGCGCACCCTCCTAAGTGTAATGCGTCAGGGGACATCATGAGAACATAACTTAGGTCCAGTTTAATCAAAATCATGCTTTGATATCAACTTGTAACGCCCTGAAATTCGGGGGTCGAGTATGAACTCAACTCCCGAGTTCCAACGCATCACTTATGCAACATACACAATGATGGTTAAATGTTGTCTGAGTTAGAGCAATAAACATGAATGAGATTATACCAAAACAGCAATTCATACTCCAGTTCAACTGTATAAAGGCAAGCGGAAGACTGAAACTGTATATTTAAAGTATGTAAAGAAACAAAATTTCCATGAACACCTGAGTATGAACACTAACTGAGTACCCATATACATGTAATGTTTTTGAGTCAAAAATCAAAATACAATCTACAAAATGAGTCCTGAAATCCCCGCGATGCAGTCGGCCTAAGCAAAGCCGTCAGAGTACTGCATAAATGAGAACTCATCCTGGTCCTCGTCGAAATCGGGCTCCGGCTCCTGAACCGACGCGCCGTCTATACCTGCGACAGAGTCTGGTTGGTGTTGCAAACACCGTCCCGTAACGTGGGAGTGAGTAGCTAACTCAGTGGAACAATAAGCATAGGTTAACATGTTATCAATACAATCAAGTAGTAATGATAAAGCAGTACAAATCAACAATTCTAAATACTCTTATTAATGCAAGTATGAATGTAGTCATGATGTATGCCCTTACCAAACCACCCTCATGTGACAGCATCTTACGTTCTCGAATGCATAACTCCCTCAGTGCACCACATCTACTAGGCACATGCGGTGCGATGATGAACATGATTACCGAGTTATTATTAGTCCATTTCAATCAGCAGTATTGGAAAACTAAGGTACCTCTCTTATATCATTCCCAAACATGATCCATTCTAGGGCCGTCAATCCTAGTTAATCTCATACGGTGTTATGGTTTGAGAGGCATAGCGAAGGCATCACAAAGGGCTCGTCACCCGTCAGTACGGATACAAATCTCATCGTCTGCGACTCAATTGCTGACCGTCAGCTCGAGTACAGGTCTCACCGTACTCGGCTCAATCACTAGCCGTCAGCTCGAGTACAGGTCTCACCGTACTCGGCTCCACTCATACTCTAGTTGCTGTGAAAGACTCGTCGCCAATCACAGACCTTGGAGTATACTCGAAGATACTACAGAGGACTCGTCGCCCGTCAGCACGAGTACAGGTCTCACCGTACTCGGCTCTCGCCGTAAGTATCGACAGCTCGAATACAGTGTCCCATACCACCGTATTCGGCTCACGAGTTTGGGTTGCTCAATGGTCACTATGGGGAGGCACTTGGCCCCAGCATAGGCCGACAGCTCGGCCACGGTGTCCCATACCACCATGTCCGGCTCATGAGTCTTAGCGGATCGAGGTACCATGGTTAACGGGATTGCCACTGGTAAGTTTGGTACCCTAGGTTCAAAAAGTAATGACCAAACATGGTGAACACACATTCAACATATCGGTTTACTTGACGAGTCAGACTAGCTCGAGCGCACAACAAGTTGGGCGATATGAAGCGCAGAAGCACTCCGTGTGGCCAACCACTATCGCCAACCGAAGTACGACTCGGGTTCGTCAGACACATCCCTTGTGGCGACACGAATCTCAGCCACAATCTCAAGACTGGTACCGAATGTCTGGACTATAGACATAGTCGCAACCTCAATCAATCTTCATCCATAGCATGTGGAGTAAAGCATGATAACAAAGTAATACAAGCATGTTAACAGGTATGTCATAAGGCATGTTAGAAAGCATAAAGTAAAGCATGTTGTAAAGCATGTTGTAGAGTACTATACAAATAGGGATACAATTACATATACATCACAATTGAGTGGTTAGAGTAAACCACCACATGGAGGGTATCCTACATGTCTCTAAGGTAGTCGAGAATTCCATATCAGCACCTATCTAAGGCACTAACACTTAATCATTTACAGAAACACTTAGAGTGCACTATTCCAACATACATGACGTATGTTAGCAAAATACGTATTAGGGCTATCCTTTCGCCAAGCGGGTATTTTATCCATGTATACCATAATCATACAGCAAATAATCATGACAATTGCATTTCCAAAATTTACACATATACGGTATTTCTAGAATACACAATTTCAACATACGTAGTATTTACAAGCGAACATGTATTACGGCGATTCCTTTCGCCAAACTAGTATTTTATCCATATATTGTATAATCATACATTAAATAAACATGTCAAACATTTTTCAAAAAAAAAATACGTATACGGTATTTCTACGTATACCTAGAGTATGTGAAATTCCATATTCTACAACGTTAATCGAAACAGAAAACGGAAAGCACTTTGTACATGTGCAATTGCATGCAGATCATGAATCTATCATTATCTGACATTGAAAGCGTTGAAAACGTAACCTATACACCTAAAGTCCTCACCTTTCACCTTGGAATCTCAACGAATCAGCAAGGTTGGATGAGCCTCCGTATTCGGGAGTTTTCTAGCCTAAAGAGTGAAATCGGTTAGCTATTTCACAAACCTATAGCCTATACACTTCAAATCAGACCTAGGGTTAGGGTTTCTCACCTTAAAACGGAGTGGATACCGTCGGGAAAGCGCCTGGAAAGAGGCGGTGTAGGCCGTGCAATGATTGAAAGCAGTAGGAGGAAGGTGCTCCCACAAATCCTAAGTCTTCTCTCTTTTCTCTCTCTCTCACTAGGGTTTTATCCCAAATTCGTATGGCTGTGAGAGGGGCTGTTCTAAGGCCCTTATATAGCCAAAAACCTCTCCAAAATAGACTCCTGTTCAAGGGGTACGCCTATTATAGGTATTTCGGCACTTTGCCAGCTCAAAAGAGGGGTTCTGGTGGCCCTCCTTGAGCCAAATGTTAGACTTAACCTCACAACACATGGATCTACGTGAAATTACATTTTCGACTCGATCGGATTCCTAGATCACACATGGTGGACCAGTTTCAGTTCAACGGTCAGTGGGCCACGATCCGAAATTCAAGTACATGTAAATGTTCCTGAAATTTTTCCTGATCCCGGGGGTGTAATTTAGTCTGATTCTGACGGTCTGGTTGCTTAATACTGATGCGCAAGCGAATGGTGCCAGATCACTATTCCAGATATTTATTTTGTAAAGAGAATAGTGGTTTTTCACACTCCCTCGCTTCGGATCCAAACGAATGGTCGTGGGATATCGTTTGGACTTGATTTTCCGAGATGGTTGTCAAGCCCAGTGAGGCGGTCCTAGATCCTTAAGTTCGTGTTAATCGGACTTCCGATGTGCGGTCTAGACCTAATACGAAGTTTCATTTCATTCCCGAGAGCAGCCGGGTAATGAGTTTGGTTCTAAACTTTAGGGTAACCTAGAGTCACTGATTTTGCAAGTTTTGGGTCTTGCAGATCGTATTTAAAGCGATCCAACGGATTTCATGGCTAATCGAGTTTTGCACTTAGTTAATTTGTTAAATTTCTAAAGGATTTAATCCTAATTGATTTCTGGTCGAGATGGTACTCGAGCCAAAGTACGGAAATTTACGGGTCGTTACAGATGTGGGCAGGGTTGAGGATGGCCGATCTACCAAACTGGGCGAACTAACCAGGGTTGGTAGGCTATGTGCTGTGGCAGGATTATGTGCAAGAGTTGCGTACTCAGCACTTGAACTCATTCAGTCATTCATCCACTATTCACTCGGGCTGGGTGGCGTAATTATTTGTTACGTGTACCTTCGCAATGGCCAGGATTTCGGTTAGGGCGCGTGACTAACCTGAGACAGGATTTTACACATTGTGTTGACTATCCGAATTTAGGTATGAGACTGATTTGGATAGATTCCTGTGATGGACCCATTAGCCTGCGATACTACGTACTATCATCCCGACTTCACTCCAGCTTGGTCATTCATTCGTATCGCATATTGCATTTCATCCACAGTATATGGCATTTTGGATTATTATGTTCTGCACTTATATGACTTAGACGGACTCGGCAGGATCTGCACATTGCATTGCATTGCATCCGTAATATATGATAGTTGGCTCCATATGATCTGCATTGTATACTCTGATATTATATGACTTATAGACTTACCTGTATATTTTCGCTTACTCTGATATCGTATGATTCATGATCTTGTCAGTATTTTCACTTATTCCGATGATGTATGATGTATGGGCTTTATTGTATACTTGGCACTTACCTTACACACACTTTCACCACCCTCTAAGCTTTCTATAAGCTTATGCACGATAGATGCGTGCAGGTGTCATTAGGTTGTAGTAGCGTTGAACTTGGAGCGTGCAGCGGACTTCTAGAGCTTTGATTTTGATACATATGTGTTTCCCTTACAACATTGTACTCAAATGTTTATATTAGTCGATATGGGTGGTGATGTTGTTTGTGATTTAGTTATGCTTGTGGTTATGCTCCATTACAAAAAAATCCTCGTTGTAGGATCCCAGGATCAGAATCTGGCATGCGAGTGCCGGGAGCCAAGAATGGGGCAGTACGGAGGCTGTCTGCACCTGATTCGGTGATAAAAAATTTTGTGAGCCTGTTCTCCGAGTTTTGGGTGTAACAGATTGTGGCCTCCATAGGCATATCGTGGATGGCCGGATTAGACACCGGAAATATCTATTCTAGCATTAGGGCGCCAATGATGTCCTTAGGTGAAAGTCCCTAAACCCTGTGGGTCAACAGGATGCTTTAGCGTCGAGACCGAATGGATAACATGGGCACCTATGCGCCAAATACTGTAGGTCGCATCTCCCACTGTGTCATGGTCAGTTGAAAAGGGGTGTGACCTTCTCCGCCCAGTGGTAGGGGGCTGTAAGCTAGGTTGACTTTGACCAGCTCATAAATGTGTCTGCTATTGACGAGTCGGGTGGGCATTGGCATACCACTGGCAAGGTGGATAGTGAGGTCTTTTTCACTCACTTAGTCATGTGTGTCATGGGTGGCAGCCAATGTTAGAGTGTACTAAACTTGTCATGCCCCAAACTCGGAAACCAGGCTCAAAATTCCCTACCACTGAATCCAGCAGTGACAACCTCCATAGTACCCCATTCTCGGCTCCCGGCACCTATACACCAGGTTCTGATCTTGGGATCCTATAAAGAAGATTTCAAACATGATTTGATTCATAATGAGCATAACCATAAGCATAACCCATGAGCAATAACCACAAGAACACCATCACCAAATCCACTATGATAAAAAATTTGAGTATAATGCATATGAAAGGGAAGTATAAGATAATGAAAATAACGGAAACTCCAGAAGCTCGAGTGCACACTCCAGCTGCGGCGAGGCTATGGTTGCGTCTTGACTTCCCCTGCACGCATCAATCATGCATAAGCTAATAGAAAGCTTAGAGGGTGGTGTAAGTGTGTACGTAATATGAACGTACTCAGAATGTAATGCCAGAGTAATGCAGAATCATGCTGATGGGTACATGAATGCAATTAGCCGAACCAAGGCTATGCGGTGCAATATATGAATGTTATCGGACATATTAAGACCATGCAACTCAAGCATGCCAATCCTCATCCAAATCCACATATCAATATAGCTCATCAAATATCAGTACAGTTTTCATTTTGGATAATCACCGGGGTCTAGTACACTCTACACCAGCTTGCCGCCCCTATCCAAACGAATAACTGGGAGAGTGGAAGAGACCTCACTATCTGCCAGCCAATATCGGGCCCGACTCATCGATAGCAGACCCATTCCTCAAGCTGGTCAAACTTAACTTAGAAATTGCCCCCTCACTCAGGTTGGTAAGGTCACACCCCTTTCCAACCGACCACGACACAGTGGAAGATGTGGCCTACTGGTATACGGCACTAGCGCGCTCATGTATCCACTCAGTCTCGACGTTGGAGTCATCCTCTGGTACCATCGGGTTTAGGGATTTTCATCCAAGGACATTATGACGCCCCGATGCTTAGAGAAACAGTATTTTCGGTATCCAATCCAGCCATCGACGATGTGTCTGTGGAGGTTATGGCCCTGATGTTGCTAAGGCATACAATAATCACAATTACACAAATGCAAGTGTATGAATCACCCGACTAGACATGCAACAATCCTGCACGTACCGCCTGCACATGTGGGGCAACTCCACCTATCAGGGAGCCCATAAACAATCTGCTCGAAGGAATATGCTATAATCTGTCACTCCTCATATCAAGCATACATATGATGCATATGAGCATGAATCATAGATCTATACTAAACATTTTATATGGTGATGGACTCTGTTCATAATGAAGATGGGCCTAGACGGCCTACACACTACAAGTATGGGCCTATCAATGGGCCTTAGGGAGAGTTATAATGCGGACATTTAACCATCATTGCTCTTACAATGTGGACGTCAAACCATCATTGCTCCCAAGGCATGGCCGCCAAAACATCATTACATACATCGTGGTGACACCTCACATTGCAATAGGCCTCATATACGTCACAGTCAGCCCACACAAAGGCCTCACATACGTCTCGTTAGGCCTCATATAAATCAAATGAGCCAATTAAATGGGTCGAATCAAATGGGCCGAATCAATGGGCCGATCAAAAGGAGCGAATCAAATGGGCCGATTCAATGGGCCGATCAAATGGGACGAATCAAATGGGATGAATCAAATGGGCCGATTCAATGGGCCAAATCAAATACACCATGCATCCATTGCTAGGGATCAAAAGAATGAATCATATTCAAAGGATCATCTGGACCATACCACAAATGACAGTGGTGGTAATGATTTCCACAGTTAAATTTCTAGTGGGCCCACCATAGTATTTATTTTCTATCCATACTGTTCATAAGGTCACCAGGATCTGAACAGGGAAGGAAAACAATTATGGTATTGAATCAAACTTCTGTAACCCAAAGGGATTTTAAGGGTGGGCGTTCAACACCACTGTTTTTTATAGGGTGGTCCACTTGATATTAGATCTGCCTTATTTTTAGTCTCAAGCCTTCAAATGAGCTTTCAAAATGGTTGGACGGCTTGGATGTAACACATGCATCATGGCGGGTCCCATAGGTGGACAACGTGGATGAAACAGGTGGGACCCATGAAACTTGGTGACGCCATTACAGCAATTATAGTTGGAGTGAGGTAAACCACCCATCCCACTCCCATGCGTGGGATGGTGTGGGATACAATACATACATCAGTGGGTCCCACGTGGGGCCCACCATGACATTAATCTGCTATTAAGGTCACACAGACCCTGATGGAAAGAAAAATAAATTTCAAAATGATCTAAAACTTCTGTGACAACCCCAAAGGGTTTCAATGGCAGACATCCAATCACACTGTTTCCTGCCGTGTGGCCACCTGAGTCCCACATACGGCTGATTTTTGGGGTGGCCCACATGTGGAAGGGCGGGCCAACCAAACGCACGGTGTTGATGATCAAAATGCATCATAGTGGGCGACACGGTTGGGACCCATGTCCCACTCAGCAGGAAGCTGCTGCAGCGTCCTCTGGAAGCCAGCAATAGTAGCGTCTGCTACTTGTTTTGTTATTTATTTATTTATCTATTTTTTTACAAATTTTCCTAAGTGGGGCCTGTATTAGCTGGATCCACTCCACTGGTTAGATTCTATGGCTCATGATGGACCAAACAAGCCCAATATTCAAGGTATTTTGGTGTGTAGAAACATCAGAGTGAGCCCTTACGGATTCTGGCAGTAATGATCACTATTTTCTTTAATACGACCCACCAGATATTCAGATTGTCTTCATTCTCCGGCTCAATGCCTAATACGAGCTGAGAAATAGGATAGATTGCGTGGATTATATACATACATCAAGGTGGGGCCTGTATGAGTGGCCCATGCTTTACCATTAGCCACATACCCACGTCAGTTCACACCTCACTGTATGTCCAACGTCCTTGGATGCTAGACGGTGTGGAAACAACACAGGCATCATGGTGGGTCTCACATAGACGTGGCCCACCTGATGGTATAATATATATATATATTTATTATATTATATTTGAAAGAGAGAAAAAGGGGTAGCTAGGTGGTACACTCCACCGTCAGTTCTCACTTACTGTTAGATACACCCCACTGTCAGGCTGCACTATTAGCCACCTCCACTGACGGACGATGTGGATTTACCTCATCAAGGTGGGTCCTACATGGACATGGCCCACCTGTTTGGAATAATATGATATTTGTGTTTTCCTTCCGTCTAGGCCTGGTAACGGGCTGGATGGTGTAGATCCAACACATCCGTCAGGTGGGTCCCATGAAGGCGAATGACATGGATAAAATATACACTTCATGGTGGGCCACACACACAACCACACTATCATCCATACAAGAAAGATAGAGAGAGAGAGACGGTGATGGAGTGGCCCCACCAATATGGGCCCCACATGATTACAACTCATACATCAAAATGGGTCCCACCTACAAGTGGGCCCTCAAATGCAAATCAACGGTAGATCACCCACCTATTGGCCTCCTTCTTGGTCCTTTAGCCTCCTTAGCTCCTTGCCTTCAATGTTGATGGAGGTAGATGATAAATGAATGATTGAGATATGAGATGAGAGGGTGGCCCACACTTGTTATTTTTGGGAGAGCTTGGGGAGGCTTGGACGTGGGATGCTTTTGGGTTGCTTGGGAGTGAAGAGAGGGAAAAAGAGAGAGAGGGAAGTGATGGGTGAAAAGGGATGGGATGATGTGTGATGGGTGATGGGTGGAGTGATGGGGTTGTAAGAAAGGGATGGGTGGAGAGAGAGAGAGTTGACTTTGGGAATGGGAAGGGATTGGTTGTTGTACTTGCGGTATGGAGTGTACTTGACTTGTACTTGATATTGATTGATTGATTGATTGATGGGACAAGTTGTAGAAATTCTCTTGAAATTCGCAACGCGCGCTGTTTCCCTCGAGATGAACGCGGGCCCACATCTCCTGTCTTAGGTATCGGATCGATGCGCGAGTCGCGGCGTTGGAACTGCGATGACGGCGCGGTCGCAGGGGTACAAGTTTCGGGTCGAGCCGACTTGGTATATAGGACTCGGCTTAGGATCACGCACAAACGTTGGATATGGGTCGAGGATTGCCGGAATTCGATCGAAAGGATCGCGGAAGCCTACGGAATAGTACGGTCTAGGATACGGGCCTTACAACTCTCCCCTCAAAATAAAAAAATTTTGTCCTCAAAATTTATACAATCAACTCAATTAAACATAACTCATAAGGAAAGAGGAAACATAGCATCATCATATAAAATTGGAGACGGCATACAAAATACAACATAAAATCAATCATCAAAGAGATGGGGATAGTGCTCTCGAATCTTCACCAACAGAATGACCTTGGTCTGGAGGACCTGCTTCTTCCGATCAAGGATACGGACTGACTGCTTGTTGTAAGAAGCATCCTCTCGAACCTCCAACGGCTGCCAATCAATAACAAGAACGATGTCTGACCCACACTTCCTCAACATAGAGACATAGAAAACGTTGTGAACGCCAGACAATTGAGATGGCAAGGCAAGCCGATAGGCCATGACACCAACACGCCCAGTGATCTCGAAAGGTCCTATAAATCTTGGGGCAAGCTTGCCCTTCGCTCCAAATCGAACCATGCCCTTCATGGGTGAGACCTTGAAATACACTCTGTCCCTAACGACGAACTCCAAAGGACGACGTCGGTGATCAACAAAAGTCTTCTGCCGGCTCTGAGCTGTGCGCATCCTCTAACTGATGATATCGATAGCCTCTAATGTTTGCTGCACAAGCTCGGGACCTAGGAGATGCCTCTCTCCGACCTCGGTCTAACAACTCGGAGATCTGCACTGTCCGCCATATAATGCCTCAAAAGGAGTCATGTCAATGGTCGCTTGATAGCTGTTGTTGTATACGAACTCAGTCAATCGTAGATGCTCATCCCAGCTACCCCCGAAATCAATCGCGCAGGCTCGAATCATATCCTCAAGGATCTAGTTGACCCTCTCGATCTGGCCATCGGTCTGCGGATGATATGTGGTGTTGAGCTGCAAATCAGTGCCCATCGCTCTCTAAAAGCTCCTCCAGAACTGAGACATGAACCTCGGGTCTCGGTCAGAAATGATCGAAACTGGAACACCGTGCAGTCTCACAATCTCCTCGATGAATAACCTCGCAAGTCGGTCCAAAGGCCAAGTCGCACGAATTGCAAGAAAATGTGCCGACTTCGTTAGACGATCCACAACAACCCAGATAACGTCATTACCGTGTTGAGTCCTCAGCAAATCCATAATGAAATTTGTTGATACGTGCTCCCACTTCCAAGTCGGGACGCTCAGCGACTGCAATGGACCGGGGGGTCTCTGATGATCGGCCTTGACACGCTGGCATGTATCACACTCGGCCACAAAACTGGCAATATGACACTTTATCCCCACCCAAAAATACTGTCTCCTCATATTACGATACATTTTTGTACAGCAAGAGTGGATAGAAAACCGCGATCGATGTGCCTTAGTCATAAGATCTCTGCGCAACTCAGGAATAGCCGGGATACATAATCGGCCTCTGAAGCGAAGTCCATCATCAGAACCAATTTGCCAATCTATTTGACTCTCAAATGCTGCCTCTGCTTAGTAATCTTGTAACGACTCGTCTGTCTGCTGAGCCTCGATCACCCTTGCGACAAGAGAGGGTTGAATCGACATGCTCGATAGCTGAACGATAGAAGACTACAGACTAAAATTGAAGTCACACTCTGCTATATCCTCGAGCATCCTCCACTCTTGAATTATCATATGTTCCACCAGGCCTCGTGGCTGACGGCTGAGGGCATCTGCCACCACATTCGCCTTGCCTGGGTGGTACTGGAGGTCAAAATCATAGTCTTTCAGAAGCTCTATCCAGCGTCTCTACCTCATGTTCAACTTAGACTGAGAAAATAGGTACTTCAAGCTCTTGTGGTCAGAGAAGAGCTAGAACCTAACCCCATAGAGATAGTGTCTCCACACCTTCAGTACGAAGACGACAGTTGCCAGTTCCAAATCATGCGTGGGGTAGTTCAGCTCATGGACCTTGAGCTGACGAGATGCGAAGGCTACAGGGCTACCATGCTGCATCAGGACAACACCTAAACCAATATGTGAGGCATCGGTAAATACAACAAATCCATCACTCCTAGAGGGAAGAGTGAAGATAGGAGTGGACGTTAGACGGTCCTTCAGCTCCACGAATGCCTACTCACATGCGTTGGTCTAAACAAAATTTACGCCCTTTCGAGTCAATCTGGTTAACGGGGCTGCGATACGGGAGAAGCCCTTAATGAAATGCCGATAGTATCCCGCTAAACTAAGGAAACTGCGAATCTCGGGCGCAGTCGTGGGCTGGCCCCATTGACGCACTACCACAACTTCGAGGGGTCCATTACGACACCCTCCCTTGTCACCACATGATCGAGGAACTTCACCTCCTCCTGCCAAAACTTGTACTTTTTCAGCTTCGCATACAGCTGGTGGGCACGAAGGGTCTGCAAGGCGATCTCCAGATGCTGCATATGGTCCTCACAGGTTCTCGAATATATCAAAATGTCGTCGATGAAGACTACAACAAACTGATCAAGATATGGACGAAAGACCTCGTTCATCAACTGCATGAAGACCGTAGGTGCATTGGTCAGTCCAAAGGACTTGACCTGAAACTCAAAATGACCATAACACGTCCTGAAAGCCGTCTTCGGGATCTCTGCTACTGCGGTCTCAGAGGATGGTGCTGATGCTACTGTTGAGGGGGCCTCGGTGGTGGGATCTGTTGTCGCTGCCATTGTGGAGGCTGCTGCGGTGCTCTTAACTGCTGCTGCGGAGGCAGCTATGGTGCTCTCGGCTGCTGCCGCTGTGGTCAGGGATACTCCTACCTATGGTGTCCTATCTCACCACATCCATAGCAGGTATCCAAAAGTTGCCTCTGAGGTGGTGCTACTAGAGGTGCTGATTTTGTTACTGGTGCTCTAGCTGATGGGTGACTCCTGTATCTCTGCGGTCGTCGATGCTGCTAGGAACTACTAGAGGGGGCCTGCCTCTTCCGACCTCTCCTCTGATCTCGATCGCTCTGTGTGCTGGCCCACTCTGTCTTGTAAATCTGAGCCCTCCGAACTACTGCATGAAAATTCGGAAGCTCATGCCCAATAACATGGCCTTGAAGACCGTAACGTAAGTCGTTCTCGAAACGGCGGGCCTTCTTCCCCTCATCATCGACAAAATACAGCGCCAACCTCGATAGCGTCACAAAATGAGCCATGTACTGTGCCACTGACATGTCTCCCTGTACCAAGGTCTAACGACAAATGTGGTTAGGGAAGTACTACTGTTCAAATCGATCAATGAAATCCTCCCATATCCAGACATAATCAGGTCCTGCAACATGGGTAATGGAGGTCCACCAGTGCTCGGCCTCACCCTGGAGAAGAAATACTGCCAACCGGACTCTCTGTTGGGTCGTACATGCCATCGTATAAAAAATCTTCTCCACATCAGAGCGCCACTTCTTAGCTGCAGTTAGATCTGGTTCTTCTTGGAAACGCAGAGGATCGAGCTGTCTGAACTCTCGAAGAAGGGCGCTCGCACGCTCCTACTCTGCCTGGGCTGGCGAAACAAATAGGTGCCTGCCTTGTCCCTGAAGAGCAGTTGTCATAGCCTGAAACATTTATTGTAACTGAGAGACACTCAAGGTATGGTCGGATCTGCACCGGTCTCAGGTGGAGGAACGACATCCTCAGGCTGGAGAATAGGGATCTTAGGGGGTGAAACATGAGTCGCAGGTGGTAAAACAGGAGCCTTAGGTGGTGGAGTGGGATTCGCTCGGGTAGCTCTCTTAGGCGGCATGTCCTATAGGAAGAATAATGACGTCAATCAGCCTTGAGAATCTCACGTTAGGAAACTCAATCTGAAGGTTACGCACTCGGAACCTAATCATCCTAAACTCATAGCAAACATGTGATGTTGTTCTTAGTTATTCCCAAGTTATGCTTTGATACCAACTTTTGTCATGCGCCACTCGGAAACCGGGCTCACAAAATTCCTGATCATCGAATTTGGCGCTGACAGCCTCCATAGTACCCCATTCTCAGCTCCCAGCACCCATACACCAGGTTCTAATCCTAGGATTCTACAAGGAGGATTTCAAACATAATTTGATTCGTAATGAGCATAACCATAAGCATAACCCACGAGCAATAACCACAAGAACACCATCACAAAATCTACTATGATAAAAAACTTTGAGTACAATGCATATGAAAGGTAAGTACAAGATAATGAAAATAACAGAAACTCCAGAAGCTCGATTGCACACTCCAACTGCGGTGAGGCTATGGCTGTGTCCTGATGTCACCTGCATGCATCAATCGTGCATAAGCTTATAGAAAGCTTAGAGGGTGGTGTAAGTGTGTGCGTAGTATGAACGTGCTTAGAATGCAATGCCAGAGTAATGCGGAATCATGCCGATGGATACATGAATGCAATTAGCCGTACCAAGGTTATGCTGTGCAAGATATGAATGCTATCGGCCATATCATGACCATGCGATGCGAGATGTAACTCAAGCATGCCAATCCTCATCCAAATCCACATATCAAACAGCTCATCAAATATCAGTACAGTTCTCATTTTGGATAATCACCGGGGTCTAGTACACTCTACGCCAGCTTGCCGCCCTATCTGAATGCACAATTGGAAGAGTGGAAGAGACCTCACTATCCGCCTGCCAATATCGGGCCCGGCTCGTCGATGGTGGAGCTATTCCTCAAGCTGGTCAAACTCAACCTAGAAATTACCTCCTCACTCAGGCGGGTAAGGTCACACCCCTTTCCAATCGACCATGACACTGTGGGAGACGCGGCTTATTGGTATACGGCCCTAGCGCGCTCATGTATCTACTTGGTCTCGACGTTGGAGTCATCCTCTGGTACCATCAGGTTTAAGGATTTTCACCCAGGGACATCTATGGTGCCCGATGCTAGAAACAGTATTTTCAATATCCAATCCACCACCCATGATGTGTTTGTAGAGGCTATGGTCCTGATGTCGCTAGGGCATACAATAATCACAATCACACAAATACAAGTGCATGAATCACCCTACCAAACATGCAACAATCCTGCGCGTACCGCAAGCACATGTAGGGTAACTCCGCCTATCAGGGAGCCCATAAATAATTTGCCCTAAGGCATATGCTATGTTCAGTCACTCCTTATATCAAGCATACATATGATGCGTATGAGCATGAATCATGGATCTATACTAAACATGTTATATGGTGATGGACTCTGTTCATAACGAAGATGGACCTAGACGGCCTACACACTACAAGTATGGGCCTATCAATGGGCCCTAGGGAGAGTTATAATGTGGACATTTAACCATCATTACTCTTACAATGTGGACGTCAAACCATCATTGCTCCCAAGGCATGGCCGACAAAACATCATTACATACATCGTGGTGAAACCTCACATGATAATGGGCCTCATATACGTCACAGTCGGCCCACACAAAGGCCTCACATACGTCTCATTAGGCCTCATATAAATCAAATGAGCCGATCAAATGGGCCGAATCAAATGGGCCGAATCAATGTGTCGATCAAAGGGAGCGATTCAAATGGGCCGATTCAATGGGCTGATCAAATGGGACGAATCAAATGGGCCGATTCAATGGGCCGAATCAAATATACCATGCATCCATTGCTAGGGATCAAAAGAATGAATCATATTCAAAGGATTATCTAGACCATACCACAAATGATAGTGGTGGTAATGATCTTCATAGTTAAATTTCTAGTGGGCCCACCATAGTATTTATTTTCCATCCATACTGTTCATAAGGTCACTAGGATCTGAACAGGGAAGGAAAACAATTATGGTATTGAATCAAACTTCTGTAACCCAAAGGGATTTCAAGGGTGGGCGTTCAACACCACTGTTTCTGTAGGGTGGTCCACTTGATATTAGATCTGCCTTATTTTTATTCTCAAGCCTTAAAATGAGCTTTCAAAATGCTTAGATGGCTTGGATGCAACACATGCATCATGGTGGGTCCCATAGGTGGACGACGTGGATGAAACAGGTGGGACACATGGAACTTGGTGACGCCACTACAGCAGCTATAGCTGGAGTGAGGTACACCACCCGTCCCACTCCCATGCGTGGGACGGTGTGGGATACAATACATACATCAGTGGGTCCCACGTGGGGCCCACCATGACGTTTACTTGCCATCCAAGCTGCTAATAAGGTCACACAGACCCTGATGGAGAGAAAATACAAATTTCAAAATGATCCAAAACTTCTGTGACAACCCCAAAGGGTTTCAATGGCAGATGTTCAATCACACTGTTTCCTGCCGTGTGGGCCACCTGAGTCCCACATACGGCTGATTTTTGGGGTGGCCCACATGTGGAAGGGGGGGCCATCCAAACACACGGTGTTGATGTTCAAAACACATCATAGTGGGTGACACGGCTGGGACACATGTCCCACTCAGCAGGATGCTGCTGCTGCGTCCTCTGAACGCCAGCAGTAGTTGCGTCTGCTGCTTGTTTTGTTATTTTTTATTTATTTATCTAATTTTCTACAAATTTTCCTAGGTGGGGCCCGCATTAGCTGGATCCACTCCACTGGTTGGAATCTATGGCTCATGACGGACCAAACAAGCCCAATATTCAAGGTATTTTGGTGTGTAGAAAGATCAGAGTGGGCCCTAACGGGTTCTGACGGTATGGATCACTGTTTTCTTTAATACGACCCACTAGATATTCAGATTGTATTCATTCTCTGGCTCAACGCCTAAAACGAGCTGAGAAATAGGATAAACGACGTGGATTTTATACATACATCAAGGTGGGGCCTGCATGAGCGGCCCACACTTCACCATTAGCCACATACCCACGTCAGTTCACACCTCACTGTATGTCCACAGTCCCTGGACGTTAGATGGTGTGGAAACAACATAAGCATCATGGTGGGTCCCACATAGACGTGGACCACCTAATGGTGTAATATATATAATATATTTATTATATTATATTTGAAAGAAAGAAAAAGGGGTAGCTAGGTGGTACACTCCACCGTCAGTTCTCACTTTACTATTAGGTACACCCCACCGTCAGACTGCACTATTAGCCACCTCCACTGACGGACGGTGTGGATTTAGCTCATCAAGGTGGGTCCCACATGGACGTGGCCCACCTGTTTGGAATAATATGATATTTGTGTTTTCCTTCCGTCCAGGCCCAGTAATGGGCTGGATGGTGTAGATCCAACACATTCGTCAGGTGGGTCCCATGAAGGCGAATGACATGGATAAAATAAACACTTCATGGTGGGCCACACACACAACCACACTATCATCCATATAAGAAAGATAGATAGAGAGAGAGAGAGAGAGAGAGAGAGAGAGAGGGAGAGAGAGAGAGAGAGAGAGAGAGAGAGAGGGAGAGATGGTGATGAAGGGGCCCCGCCACTATGGGCCCTACATGATTACAACTCATACATCAAAATGGGTCCCACCTACAAGTGGGCCCTCAAATGCAAATCGACGGTAGATCACCCACCTATTGGCCTCCTTCCTGGTCCCTTAGCCTCCTTAGCTCCTTGCCTTCAATGTTGATAGAGGTAGATGATGAGTGAATGGTCGAGATGTGGGATGAGAGGGTGGGCCACACTTATTGTTTTTGGGAGAGCTTGGGGAGGCTTGGACGTGGGATGTTTTTGGGTTGCTTGGGAGTGAAGAGAGGGAATGAGAGAGAGAGGGAAGTGATGGGTGAAAACGGATGGGATGATGTATGATGAGTGATGGGTGGAGTGATGGGGTTGTAAGAAAGGGATGGGTGGAGAGAGAGAGAGTTGACTTTGGGAATGGGAAGAGATGGGTTGTTGTACTTGGGGTATGGAGTGTACTTAACTTGTACTTGACATTGATTGATTGATTGATGGGACATGTTGTAGAGATTCTCTCAGAATTCGTAACACGCAGCGTTTCCCTTGAGATGAACGTGGGCCCACATCTCCTGTTCTGGGTATCGGATCAGTGCGCGAGTCGTGGCGTTGAACAGCGGTGATGGTACGGTCACAGGGGTACAAGTTTCGGGTCGAGCCGACTTTGGTATGTAGGACTCGGCTTAGGATCGCGTGCAAATGTCAAATACGGGTCGAGGATTATCGAAATTCGACTGGAAGGATCGTGAAAGCCTACGGAACGATACGGTCTAGGATACAGGCCCTACAAAACTCCAGTGATGTTTCCAGATATGAACTGTACTGAGATGTGGACTTATTAAGTAAGACTTGCATGCCTGTATACACTTAACATCCGTTTGCATTTGCATCACTTGCACTTCATCCTGCCCTCTCGGCTTCACATGACATTGCATTATCACCATGCTCTAGTTGTGTACTCTATAGATGTTGGGTTGCACATGTGGTATATTGTGATTCTTAGTGGAGATGTATCATATGGTATGGAGATGTATTAGTATAGATAATGGATGTTCAGCATTTCACTGGTTTACACATGGGTTTCACATGTGCGGTATGTTGTGATTCTTAGTGGAGACGTATCATATGGTTTGGAGATGTACTAGTAGAGCTGAGGAATGTTCAACATTTGACTCATGCATTCATTCATCCATTATCATCCCAAGTAAAACACCAGCTTTGTCATCCATTTTCCATTGTATGCTCTATAGTGGAATATGGAATTTGATTATCTTGTACATGATGATTGGCTATTCTCATGATTCATGATCGTTCGTCCAAATAATATGCCTAAAATTGATGACATGATTCATGATAACCTGTCTAACTTTAATAATATGCTTGCTTAATATAATATGCTTGGTTGATAATATGCCTCTGGTAGTTTTGGATGTCTTTGCGGGAGTGTCCTGATAAGCCATATTTTACTCCAAGCACACAGTAGACTCACAATCTATGGTTTGCTCATGCAAATGACTTACACTTTTTCAGGATATGTTTAGTAGCATGGTGCATGCAAGAGTTATAGGGGATTTATTATCTCTTCTCCCTTATTGTTGAGCTGGTGCACCATCATATGTGTGATATTTCGAACAAGTTCGTTTCTTAGATATGCATTGATACTATATATAAAATGTGTAATCACCTAATCATATTAACCATTAAAAAAAATCCCTTATCATGAGCTGGGTTTGGTGTTCGGGAAGTTCACTAACCGTTCACCAAGTCCGGCAAGTTGCGAGGAAGTTGTCGTAACCCGAGTTCGGGACTTAGGAAGTAGTAGGACTTAGGTTCTAGATTTGGGCACGCAATGGGACTTGGGAAGAAGTAGGGCTTGGGTTCCAAATTTAGGGCGTGACAATAGATGATAGAATCAAACTAGATAATGTTGTGCGGGATATCAAAATTATGATACGATTGGACGATGGGTTGCCAAAGACTATAATTCTCTTCCGAGCAACTACAAGTTGCACTATAGAAGAAGTCCCTTGATTACTTAAATATCAATTAAGGCCGACTTCACAGCTAGAATAAAGCAGGTCGAGGAGAGTCTGCAATGATATGATAATGGATGCTTTGTTGACATGGCTAAAATAGTAGTATTGAATGATCAAATAGCTGAGGATGGAATTGGTTTGAATAATCTAAAACAGGCTCCAAAAAAGTTAAATGATGCTTAAGCTTTGGTCCAAGATCCTTTAATTGAAGTAAATTTGGGAACAAAGCAACATCCCAAACCTACTTTCATCAGCAGACTATTGAACTCACAGATCCAGGTCGAACTCATTAGATTACTCAGGGAGTTCGCCGATTGTTTTGCATGGGACTATCTTGAGTTGCTTAGACTAGACAAAAACCTGGTCGAACATAGGTTACCTATAAAAGATGGATATCAACCATATAAACAACCACCTAGGGAGATGACGACTGATGTTACCCAAAAGATAAATAAAAAGATTGAACGGCTTTTGAAAGCAAGGTTCATGAAGCCCATCAAATATACTGATTAGATTTCAACTGTACTATCGTTTATTAAGAAAAATGATAAACTTGGAGTCTGTATTAATTTCAAGAATTTAAATCGAGTCACACCAAAAGATGAATATCCCATGCCCATGGTTGATCAATTGATCGACAAAGATGTATGACATCAAATGGTTTCTTTTATGGATAGTCATTCAAGATGTAATCGAATAAGCATTGCAATTGAGGATGTCCCAAAGGCAACCTTTAGGTTTCACAGACCTTTAGGAGCTTTTTATTGGGTTATAATGCCATTTGGACTAAAAAAAATACAAGAGCTACTTATCAAAGAGCTATGAATGCTATTTTCCATGATATGATTGGTCATTTCATGAAATTTTATATTGATGATGTAGTTGTTAAATCGATTGATTCAATTGAGCATTTTGCTCACTTACGAAGATCATTTGAAAGAACGAGGATTCATAAGCTGAGGATGAACCCACTTATATGTGCTTTTAGTGTATCGGTCGAAAACATTTTAAGATTTATGGTACATCAACAAGAGATCAAAATAAATTAGCATAAGGTTTGAGCAATAATAGAAGTCTAGCTACCGAGAAACAAGATTGAGCTACAAAGGTTTCTCAGCAAAGTCAATTTTATACACTAATTCATTTCTAATTGTGCAGGAAGAACTAATGCATTTTCTCCATTACTAAAGCTGAAACAAGGAGACAAGTTCAGATGGAAAGCAGAACATCAGTTGGCTTTTGACAAAATTAAAGACATTTAGCAGAGCCACCTATGTTGATGGCAGTAATCAAAGGTCTATCGCTCAAGATGTATGTTGCGACTTCTGCAGAATCAGTTGATGCTTTGTTGGCATAGGATGATGATGATTAGAAAGAACATGCAGTTTATTATCTTAACTGAACATTGTTAGATATCAAGATGCAGTATTCTCCTATAGAAAAATTATGTTTGTCGATGTATTTTGTGGCCACAAAATTACGTCATTATTTATTAGTTAAATCATTTAATGTAACTTTGACAACCTATTTAGTTAAGTATATGTTGAATCATCCGATTCTAAATGGTTGAATTGGCAAATGGGTGCTAACATTATTTGATTTTGATTTAACGTATGTGCCATTATTTGATTTTGATTTAACGTATGTGCCACAAAGGGTGGTAAAAGGGCAGGCCATGCCAAATTTCTTGGCCGATCACCTTTTGGACATTGAAAATCAACTTCCTCCGGAAGTATTAGGCATATATATGATATATCAATCACATTGGAAATTGATATTTGATGGTTCGAAGACTGACAGAGGAAACTGATATACTAATCACCCAACTCAAGTTCAACTGCACTAATAATCAAGCTAAATATAAGGCTTTGATAATCGGATTAGAAATATTAACAGAATTAGGAGCCAAGAATATATTAATAATTGGTGATTCACAATTAGTAATAAACCAACTAGCTTGATCATTTAAGTGCACTAGTACCTCTTTGCAACCGTATCATGTTCTGGCAACACAATTGTTGAGCAAATTCGATGAAGTTGAGTTAAAATATATAACTCAAGAAAATAATATTGATGCCAATGAGATGACACAATTGACAGCAAGACTTCAGATTGTTCAAAGTCAAGGTAACAAAATAATAATTGTTCAAAAGAAGTCCTTGCCTTTGGTTTTCTAAAGGGAATTGACTGAGGAAATTTGTTAGGTTGAGATGAACGAAGATGATTGGAGGGTCCCAATCATAAACTATCTTTAGTCTCCTCAAACTAAAACTATCTGAGACCTTAGAAGAATGGCTATAAATTATGTTATGATCGGTAATGAATTATATCGAATGGGAGCTGATGGTGTGTTATTGTGATGCCTAGGTAAGAAAGAAGCCATATTAGCTATAGGGAAGTACATGAGGGAATTTGTGAAGCACATCAAGTCGGGAGGAAAATGAGACTTACACTCTGATGTTATGGGTGTTTCTGGTAAAAAATGATAGCCAATTGTGCCTAATATGCTAATGGATGTGAAACGTGTCAGAAACATGGGCCTGTACAGTATGTACATGCTACCAAGTTACATTCTATCATTAAACCTTGGCCATTTCGAGGATGAGTCATCAACTTAATAGGTAAAGTTTACCCTCCATAAAAAACCATAATTTCATTATTATTGCCACTAATTACTTCACTAAATGGGTAGAAGCAAAGCCTATGATAGGTATGGGTCATCAAGAGATTATTGAATTCATTGAAACCCATATAATCCACCGATTTGGAATTCTTGAATCGATCACTATGGATAGACGCACGACTTCCTCGTCCAAGGAGGTAGTTGATCAGTATAAAATTAAACTATTGCATTCCACACCTTACTACGCTCAAGCTAACGACCAAGACAAGGCAAATAACAAAGTCAATTAGAATATATTACGAAAGATGATCGATGAAAATTGATAATGCTTATATTTTGCATATTTATCCCTTATTTTACATTACTTTTATCATACAAATAAACTTAATTAATCCTAATTGAGTGTGTTTCATGTGTAAGGAGTAAATTAGAGCCCAAAGCCAAATTTGAGTTAAAGTTGATAATTTGAAGTCCAAATATGATTAAGAATGGAGTAATTAAAGATTTAAGAGTTCAATAGATGATGACCAAGCATATTCACACATGTGGATCAAAGAAGATCAAAAGTAAGTCGAACGATGCTTGAAAATAAGTGAAGAAATAGAGGAACAGTAGTCTTGAAAAGGGCTAGAAATTTACAACCCAGAAATTCGGGACAAAGTCCTGAAACTGTAGAAAATAACTTGAGAGACGTACAGTCGATCGTAAATAGCCTCGATCAACTGTGACTTGTAGGATAAAATGGCCCTGTGCAAGACAGTGTTGCACGGTTGACCATAAAAGTTCCACAGTCGACCGTAAAAATACGTAAGTCTATTACGCAAGTGCATAATTCCAAGATCGGTGGGTGACTTTTCTTTATAAAGAGGGATTCTTTACACGTCCAATCATCATCTTAGTTTGGAGGGAGAGCTAAGGCAAGGGTGGAGGTTCGTTAATGCAATCCTTCTCCGAATTCTTCTTATTTTCTTAGTTTGTTTTTCTATTTTAAGCTTTTAGAGATAGTCATGTTAGGCTAATCTATTAACTAAGGCTAATGGGTGAAGCTTCTAGTTAGTTTCAATGTTCTAGTTCATTTTGATTCATACACTTTCATGATGACTATTTAATTGAATTATATTTGAATTCTACTTTATAAGCCTTTGAGTTGTTTATTTATGGATTTATTGTGAACTTTGGTTACAACAGATGCTTTAATTTAGGAATTTCTTAACTTGATTAGAGAAGGAATCAATCTATAAAGTTCTTTTTATCTATTGTAGACTTTGTGCACAATAGATGATAGAATTTCATGCGATTGATGTCTAAGTGCTTCATGAGAGAATCGTTCAATTAAAATCATACATTGTTGGATGTTTGTGATTGATTTAACTATTTGAACTTTCGATTAGAATGGATTGGAATCTGATTCTAGTTGAGTTATAAAAGATGAATCGATGAATTAGATGTTATAATTGCTAGAGGTGAATTCCTGGATCATTAGTTTTTTTTTTTTTTTTTTTTTTTTTTTTTTTTTTTTAAATTTTAATTATCATTTTTACACGAACATATTTTTGGATTCTCGATTTAAGAAATATCTTAGTTCTAGTTGTGTTCTCGATCACATATATCCATGTGAAATGATCTCGATCTCACCGAGTTATTACTACATCGCAACCACGCACTTGGGGTCGTCAACCTTTGGCTTCGATCAAGTTTTTAGTGTTGTTGTTGGGGATTAACGTGGCTAAGAACATGTTAGGGTTTTAGTTTAGATATGCTAGTTCTTTTTTTTTTTTTTTTTTTTTCTAAATTTTACTTAGGGTTTTGTTTAGTTGTGTGGTTTTAAATTTTAGAAATTTTATATTAGGGTTTCTCCAGAATTTTCAGGCTTTGATCATGCTAACAACGTTTTTTGTTTTGTAAGATTATCTCAATTTTAGCTTATCTCATCCGATAACATCTTCTCCTCACCTCTTTCAATCCTTTCTAGTTCATTAATTTGCTGCAGGATTTTATCTTTTAGGCTTAGGTTCTTAAATTAGGATTTTGTCATGTTCATGCCTTAGTGAACACGAGATATCTTTAAACAACTTCTGAATGACGAGATATCAGTTGAAGGGTTATCAGACCACTGTGTTAGGAAACTCCCTTTGCCTTATAATTAATAGGAACTATGATTGAGAATCGATATGTTTATGATGAGAACGAGGTATATGATGTTCCATCAGTTAGGACGATGTGCGATTATATGAGTGATTACGCTTATCAACAACTATTGTGTGTTCCAATATATAATATGTATGATCTCAATTAGAGGAACCATCAGAATTTCAATTGGAGAGATTGACCAACTATGAATGCTAACAACTATCCCAAAGGGCTCTCTACTTATGTGCCCCCACTAACAAAAACTCTTGAGGATACATTGCAAGCATTTATGAAAAGCCAATTACAAATTAATTAAAGCATCTCGTAGGCTATACAAGAGCTGATAATGTCAAGTTGAGAAAATTGAGTCATGCCTCATCATTAGGGGGGAATGGACTCTTTAGACCAACCTCAGGCTAAACCTAGAAGCACAATGTGAGGTGAGTGGTATCAATTCTCCCAACATACTTGTTGAGCATATTGAATCTACTACCACCCTTAGAAGTGGTAAGGTGATCAATGAAGATATTTTAAAGAAAGTTGAAAAACTCGAGGAATTTACAAAATCTAATGGTGATGAGATTAGTAATGTTCAACATAATAAAGAGTCAAAGTGTGATTATCAGCCCATAGTTTAATTTTTTCAACTATTGATTTTATTTGTGCACTTGTTTTGTCAATCATGTGAGTCCGTTTGTCATTTAGTTAGTTGAGCTCTTGGAAGTTGAAGATAAAAAATACAAGAGGACATGGAGCATCAAGTAGCGAAGAACATGTAAATGAGGTGCCTTTGTGACCCTAACCTTAGACCCTAAGATAACCTTAACCTCTAAATGATCCTAACCTTTTATAGGGAAACCTTGATTGATCATCATATAGCCTTATGAGCCAAATTGGAATATGATAAGAAAGGCTAAAGAGGTGTAAAGCTGCTGTGAAAATATATGCCAAAAATAACAATTTTCGAGTGAAGCTCGATGACATCGACATACCGTTGATGCCTCTCGAGCAAACCTTCGATCAATCGAAGGTCTAGGTTCGAGTGATCGAACTAAGGGCTCGATCGATCAAAGGTCACAAAAAACGTCCATCAATAAATTTATTAAATAGTGTTCACAACCCCAAGTTGTAACGCCCTGAAAATCGGTGGTCGAGCATAAACTCAACTCCCGAGTTCCTTATGCAACAAAATGAAAGATGATTGAATGTTGTCTGCATTAATGTAGTGAACATGAGTGAGATTAAGCCAAAACAGCATATCATACTCCAGAGACAAGTGAATTAGCAAGCGGAAGACTGTGATAGATAAATAAAATATATAAACTGTGGGAGTCTCAAGAGTGTGATAACATTACCAGGTTAAATAATTACGAGTACAATTATAAAATATACCAAATGTGTAAGGTCTTCTAGTCAACATCCCTGTAATCCCGTCGATCAAGACACGGCTCACATGAAGCCACCTGAAATTGCATAAAGGAGGAATCCTCCTCATCCTCATAAAAGTCCGGCTCCGCTTCGCAGCATCGCCATCATCTGCAGCTACAACAGGGTCTGGTTGGTGTGTACAACACCGTCCCGTAACGTGGAAGTAAGTGATCAACTCAGTGGAACAATAAAGTATAGGTTAACATGTTATCAATTCAGTCAAGCAGTAATGATAAGGCAGTACAATCAAACAATTCTAGATACTCTTGTTAATGTAAGTATGGAATGCAGTCATGATGCATGCCCTCACCGCATACTCCCTCATGCGACACCATCTTATGTTCGCGGCATACTTGCATTCCTCAGTGCTTCACATCTTCCAAGCACATGCAGTGCAATGATGAGCATGATTACCGAGTTGTTATTAGTCCATTTCAAATAGCAGGATTGGGAAACTAAGGTACCTCCGTTGTATCATTCCCAAACATGATCCATTCTAAGGTCGTCAAACCTAGATAATCTCATACGATAGTGTGGTTCTAGGGCGCTGCAAAGGCTGCCAGGGCTGTTACATATAATCGTTACACCACTCCCGCATCACCTTTTTAACGGTTCATCACTAAATTAATACAGGCCTAGTTCATACT
>JAJHSJ010000014.1:36032441-36084948 GCA_021015155.1 Magnolia officinalis
GTTCGTTAATGCAATCCTTCTCCGAATTCTTCTTATTTTCTTAGTTTGTTTTTCTATTTTAAGCTGTTAGAGATAGTCATGTTAGGCTAATCTATTAACTAAGGCTAATGGCTGAAGCTTCTAGTTAGTTTCAATGTTCTAGTTCATTTTGATTCATACACTTTCATGATGACTATTTAATTGAATTATATTTGAATTCTACTTTATAAGCCTTTGAGTTGTTTTTATTTATGGATTTATTGTGAACTTTGGTTACAAAAGATGCTTTAATTTAGTAATTTCTTAACTTGATTAGAGAAGGAATCAATCTATAAAGTTCTTTTTATCTATTGTAGACTTTGTGCACAATAGATGATAGAATTTCATGCGATTGATGTCTAGTGCTTCATGAGAGAATCGTTCAATTAAAATCATACATTGTTGGATGTTTGTGATTGATTTAACTATTTGAACTTTCGATTAGAATGGATTGGAATCTGATCTAGTTGAGTTATAAAAGATGAATCGAGAATTAGATGTTATAATTGCTAGAGGTGAATTCCTGGATCATTGTTGTTTTTTTTTTTTTTTTTTTTTTTTTTTTTTTTTTTTTAAATTTTAATTATCATTTTACGAACATATTTTTTGGATTCTCTATTTAAGAAATATCTTAGTTCTAGTTGTGTTCTCGATCACATATATCCATGTGAAATGATCGCGATCTCACCGAGTATTACTACATCGCAACCACGCACTTGGGGTTGTCAACCTTTGGCTTCGATCAAGTTTTTAGTGTTGTTGTTGGGGATTAACGTGGCTAAGAACATGTTAGGTTTTAGTTAGATATGCTAGTTTTTTTTTTTTTTTTTTTTTTTAAATTTTACTTAGGGTTTTGTTTAGTTGTGTGGTTTTTAAATTTTAGAAATTTTATATTAGGGTTTCTTCAGAATTTTCAGGCTTTGATCATGCTAACAACGTTTTTGTTTTGTAAGATTATCTCAATTTAGCTTATCTCATCCGATAACATCTTCTCCTCACCTCTTTCAATTCCTTTCTAGTTCATTAATTTGCTGCAGGATTTTATCTTTTAGGCTTAGGTTCTTAAATTAGGATTTTGCAATGTTCATGCCTTAGTGAACACGAGATATCTTTAAAAAACTTCTGAATGACGAGATATCAGTTGAAGGGTTATCAGACCACTGTGTTTAGGAAACTCCCTTTGCCTTATAATTAATAGGAACTATGATTAAGAATCGATATGTTTATGATGAGAACGAGGTAGGTATATGATGTTCCATCAGTTAGGACGATGTGCGATTATATGAGTGATTACGCTTATCAACAACTATTGTGTGTTCCAATATATAATATGTATGATCTCAATTAGAGGACCATCAGAATTTCAATTGGAGAGATTGACCAACTATGAATGCTAACAACTATCCCAAAGGCTCTCTACTTATGTGCCCCCACTACAAAAACTCTTGAGGATACATTGCAAGCATTTATGAAAAGCCAATTACAAATTAATTAAAGCATCTGTAGGGTATACAAGAGCTGATAATGTCAAGTTGAGAAAAATTGAGTCATGCCTCATCATTAGGGGGGAATGGACTCTTTAGACCAACCTCAGGCTAACCTAGAAGCACAATGTGAGGTGAGTGGTATCAATTCTCCCAACACACTTGTTGAGCATATTGAATCTACTACCACCCTTAGAAGTGGTAAGGTGATCAATGAAGATATTTTAAAGAAAGTTGAAAAACTCGAGGAATTTACAAAATCTAATGGTGATGAGATTAGTAATGTTCAACATAATAAAGAGTCAAAGTGTGATTATCAGCCCATAGTTTAATTTTTTCAACTATTGATTTTATTTGTGCACTTGTTTTGTCAATCATGTGAGTCCGTTTGTCATTTAGTTAGTTGAGCTCTTGGAAGTTGAAGATCAAAAATACAAGAGGACATGGAGCATAAAGTAGCGAAGAACATGTAAATGAGGTGCCTTTGTGACCCTAACCTTAGACCCTAAGATAACCTTAACCTCTAAATGATCCTAACCTTTTATAGGGAAACCTTGATTGATCATCATATAGCCTTATGAGCCAAATTGGAATATGATAAGAAAGGCTAAAGAGGTGTAAAGCTGCTGTGAAATATATGCCAAAAATAACAATTTTCGAGTGAAGCTCGATGCCATCGACATACCGTTGATGCCTCTCGAGCAAACCTTCGATCAATCGAAGGTCTAGGTTCGAGTGATCGAACTAAGGGCTCGATCGATCAAAGGTCACAAAAAACGTCCATCAATAAATTTATTAAATAGTGTTCACAACCCAAGTTGTAACGCCCTGAAAATCGGTGGTCGAGCATAAACTCAACTCCCGAGTTCCTTATGCAACAAAATGAAAGATGATTGAATGTTGTCTGCATTAATGTAGTGAACATGAGTGAGATTAAGCCAAAACACATATCATACTCCAGAGACAAGTGAATTAGCAAGCGGAAGACTGTGATAGATAAATAAATATATAAACTGTGGGAGTCTCAAGAGTGTGATAACATTACCAGGTTAAATAATTACGAGTACAATTATAAAATATACCAAATGTGTAAGGTCTTCTAGTCAACATCCCTGTAATCCCGTCGATCAAGACACGGCTCACATGAAGCCACCTGAAATTGCATAAAGGAGGAATCCTCCTCATCCTCATAAAAGTCCGGCTCCGCTTCGCAGCATCGCCATCATCTGCAGCTACAACAGGGTCTGGTTGGTGTGTACAACACCGTCCCGTAACGGGAGTAAGTGATCAACTCAGTGGAACAATAAAGTATAGGTTAACATGTTATCAATTCAGTCAAGCAGTAATGATAGGCAGTACAATCAAACAATTCTAGATACTCTTGTTAATGTAAGTATGGAATGCAAGTCATGATGCATGCCCTCACGCATACTCCCTCATGCGACACCATCTTATGTTCGCGGCATGCTTGCATTCCTCAGTGCTTCATATCTTCCAAGCACATGCAGTGCAATGATGAGCATGATTACCGAGTTGTTATTAGTCCATTTCAAACAGCATGATTGGGAAACTAAGGTACCTCCGTTGTATCATTCCCAAACATGATCCTTCTAAGGTCGTCAAACCTAGATAATCTCATACGATAGTGTGGTTCTAGGGCGCTGCAAAGGCTGCCAGGGCTGTTACACATAATCGTTACACCACTCCCGCATCACCTTTTTAACGGTTCATCACTAAATTAATACAGGCCTAGTTCATACTCTATTCACTGCGGCAAAACTCGTCGCCTCACTGCAAATTCAAAGAATGCTCGAGGTCACTACAAAGGGCTCGTCACCAATTAATGTAGGCCGACAGCTTGAATATAATGTCCCACCACCATAATCGGCTCACGAGTCTTGGTTGCTCAATGGACACTACGGGGAGGCACGTGGCCCCAACGTAGGCCGATAGCTCGACCACAGTGTCCCATACCACCATGCCCGGCTCATGAGTCTTAGCGGATCGAGGTACCATGGTTAAAGGGATTTCACTGGTAAGTTTGGTACCCTAGGTTCAAGCAGAGGCGTCCAAACATGGTGAACATACATAAGACAGATCGGGTTGCTTGACGAGCTCGGCTAGCTCGAGTGCACAACAAGTTGAACGATATGGAGCGCATAAGCACTTCGTGTGGCCAACCACTATCGCCAACTGAAGTACGACTCGGGTTCATCGAACACATCTCACGTGGCAAATGAATTTCAGCCACGAATTCAATCCCGTTATCGATTGCCTGGATTATAATCATAGCCCCAAACACAATCAATCCATGACTAAAAGCATGTAGAGTAAAACAAAATAAACAAGGTGATTCAAGCATGTTGACAAACATGTCATAAAACATGTAATAAAGCACAATATAAACAGGAAATACAAACACCTATATTTCATAAGTAAGCGATTAAATTAAACAAGCAACATGGAGGAAATCATATACATCTCTAAGGTAGCTAAGAATCCTATCTCAATATCCTATTAAACTTAGTTCGTCATACAATTTCTCACACAGGCATTTTAGCAAACACTTAAACTACACCACTCCAACATACATGACGTATGTTGATTTCAACATAGAATAGGACAAATCCATATAGCAAGGAGTTGTCGCATACACATCAATCATGTTCTTACATTCAATACATTTAGCAGGCATAAATCATAAATCCATATTTATTTAGTCATTTCGGCAAACACTTTAAACTACATACATCAACATACATGACATATGTTGATCACATAGGTATAAGGCCAAATCCTTTCACTAGGGAGTTGCCCCAATTATAACACGCGTGCACCCACGACGGATAGTCATGGCAAGCAGGAATCCAAGTTCCATGTTCATTCAGTCATTTCCACAAACACTTGGGCTACACGTTTTAGCATATATAGTGTATATTGGCCATGACGTGATTTAGGGCAAACCCTTTCATCAAAGGGGTGTCGCCTATACAATAATCATGTATCCATGACAATCAGTCATGGTGAGCACAAATGCGAATTCTATATTCATTCAGTCATTTTCACAAATACTTAGAATACACTATTTTAACATACATAGTGTATATTGGCAAAAACATGTATTAGGGCGAATCCTTTTGCCAAACAAGTATTTTACAAATATATAATATGTTCATATAGCAAATAATCATGGCAAACACATTTCCAAAATTTATACGTATACGGTACTTTCTATGAATACCTAGAATATGTAAAATTCCATATTCCACGTCTTTAATCGAAACGGAAAACAGACAACACTTTGTACATGTGCAAATGCATGCAGATCATGAATCTATCATTATCTGATATTGAAAGCGTTGAAAACCATAACCTATACACCTAAAGTCCGCACCTTTTGTTGTAGAATCGTAATGAATCCGATAGGTTTGCTAAGCTTTCATATTCGGCAATTTGGTAACCTATAGAATGAAATAGGTTAGCTATTTTATAACCTACAACTATCAAAACTTCAAAACAGGTTAGGGTTAGGGTTTCTTACCTACGAACGAGGTCAGAATCGCCGGGAAAGCAATTAGAAGGAAGTGGTGGAGCTTGGATACGGCAGGGAAGAAGGGCAGGAAGAATCTCCCACACTTTCACTATCTTTTCTCTCTCTTTTCCTAGCGTTTTTCTCAAATTCGTATGGCTGAATGAGAGAGGGTTTTAAGGTCCTTATATAGCCTAAAATCTCACCGAAATAGACTTCAGGTCAAGGTATACTTAGGTTATAACCAAAGCGAGCCTGTTCCAGCTTAACGGAGCACTTCTGGCGGCCCCCCTTGAGCCAAAGGTTTGACTTAAGCTCACAAACTCTGGATCTAGGTGGAGTTAAGTTTTGTTTCAGTCGGATTCTCAGATCACGCGTGGTGGACCAGTTTCAGTTCAACAGTCAGTGGATCTCGATCGGAGATTCCGAGTACATGGATATGTTTGGGAAAATATCCCTGATCCGAGGGTGTAATTTGGACTGATTTTGACGGTCAGGTTGCTTAATACTGACCCGCAAGCGTCACATGCCAGATTTATTTATTTTGAATTTAATTTAGAATTATTTTCACATTTCTTACACTCCCTGCTCCGAGCTCAAGCGAATAGCTCTGGGACACTATCTGGATTTGATTTCTGAGATGGTTGTCAAGCCCAGCAAGGCGGTCATAATTCCTTAACTTCGTGTTAATCGGACTTCCGACGTGCGGTCCAGATCTGATATGGAGTTTCGAGATGCTCCTGAGAGTAGCCAGGTAATGAGATTAATCCTAGATTTTAGGGTAATGTAGCGTCAATGATTCTACAAGTTTTGGGTCTTGCAGATCGTATTTAAAGTGATTGGTGCTAATTTCACAGGCACTCTAGTTTAACACTGGCTAATTCTCGCCTAATTTCTAAAGGATTTAGTCCTGAGTAATTTCTGTTAGAGGTGGTACCTGGGCCTTTGTAGTTTGTGTATAAAGTGATCCAAGTTATAATACTTAGCTAGTTTCAGATAGTGTCTAGGGTGAAAGTACTTAGAAAAATTGAAAGAACAAGGTGGTTAAGGGTGGGATTTGTGAAGGAAATGGGTTCAAAAGCGGTTTTAGACTTTGGGATTGAGTTCTGACAAGTTAATAAGTTGTGAGGATCGACCCATTGCCTAAGGACGTCTAATTCCAGGTTGGCAAAAATCTGGGATGTTACACAAGTGTAGGGTCGCGATGCAGTAATAATCTTTGTAAGACCGAGGTCGAATCCACAGGGACTAATCTTGTGTGTTTTCTAAAAATAACTAGAATTAGAACTAGAAAAAGTTGAAAACCCAATCTGAAATATTTGAGAAAGTAATTGTGATTGAAGTAATTAAAACTAATGAAATTAAAGGTGGTAATTAAGGTGCCAAGGATCCACTTGTAGCAATTGGGAAGCTACCATGCATGATTCAAAGACACAACTGGAATCGAAGTCCTATCTTATCTAGTTGGTAAGAAGAGATTTGTCAGATCTCTGAACTTCTCATGGATCTAATCATCAATGGATGAGAGTGGTGAGGTTTTGGAAGTGATTCCATGACGAATCCATGCTCAGGAGATAAGGTAAACAACAACAATTTACCAAACCCACAACCAATCATAAGAGAATTGTGAAAGTTAGGGAGGATTCCATCACCCTACCATGCCCATGGGACGATGGTGAATAACAGGATTTCTTAATTTCACAATCTCAATTCAGGAAAAGAAGATATCTCAAGCTATCGCAGATCTATTGTAATTTGAGTCGCAACAAACCATTGAAAACTAAAAATATTCCTTCATAATCAAACTAGAATCCAAGAGAGTTCAACAAAATATGAATCAAAACAAAGCAAACATCCCAATCTTGCTACAAGCTTCACCTCTTAGCCCTAGCTAAGAGGTTTAGCCAACTATAGACATGATTGAACTGAATACTCTTAAACAAAATAAAAAGACCAACTAAAGAGGAAGAATAAGAACTATCGGACGACAGCTCCACCCTTTTACTTCACTCCTTAAACCCTAAAAGATGCTTAGGGATGTCCTAGGAACCCCTATTTATAGTTTTAGGCCTTAACCTTTCACACCGAGTGGAAATTTCTGGAAACCGTTTCAAATTTACACAATCCGCACAAAAATTGCATAACCCTCGTCTGGTCTTGGGTCATCCTCGACCGGTCGTGGGCCATCCTCGACCGGTCGTGGACCACCCTCGACTGGTCGAAGATCGCGCTAATTTAGGAGCCGATGTTGTTGGAGTTCGAATCAAAGTTTCCTCGACTAGTCCTGTAGGAGCCAGGACTGGTCGAGCAAAAGCCAGGATTAGTCCTACGTAATTAGGATTAGTCGAGGATTACACAAATTCACTTCAAAACTTCAATTCCCTTCATTCTTGACTTGGTTTTCTTGGATCTTTGGCATGTGAATTCTTCATTCTTGGTCTTCTAAGATTCAATCCTTGGCTTGGTGATTCTTGAGCATTAAATCCATGCTTTTAGCATCCTTTTCAATCCAAGCTCTTAAATTCACCTTGCAAAACAAACATGAATAAAATAGAACATTAATCATTATCATGTTCATAAAACCAAGTAATAAATAGGGTCCAACATGTAATATTTGACCCTCAACACAATCCCCAACCAGCATTTTGCTAGTCCCGAACAAAGTATGTGAAAAATATTTTGAGAACCACAGGACAATATCTATAAGCTCAAGTGGTTTTTTTTTTTTTTTTTGAAAAAAATCCAGATAATAGAATTCTAAGATACATCAATGTTGAGCATCACCTTCTCCTAAGCTCTAGCACTTAGTAAATTTCACAATTAGTTCAAAGTATTAATCTACAAATTAAAATAATTCTAAACATTAAGTTCCATGAGTGTATAATGAAGCTTAAACTTTTCACAATAAAAGGTTCAATTCTCCATTTTCATGATAACATTGATAATCAAAATAGTATTCAGGCCAACTAAAACTTAAACCACAACTTGCCTTACAGTTTATCTTTTCATTCTTTCAGCTTTTGATTTTTCCATCAATGGCTTTCACGCTATGTCAACCTTTTTAAATATCTTTAATAGGTAGCCGTTTTCGATGACAACTATTTTTTAGCTGGGTATATTTGTTTTTGTTTTTATTTTTTATTTTTTATTTTTTTCAATTCTTCTCATTGAACATGATGTACAAATTCCCCAGGTTGGTTCCTTCCATGCTTAATAATCACCAAGTTAACAATTCAATGTTGACTGAAACTTTAGTGCGAAAGCTAAAGGTGACATGTGAAATCATGACTTGGATCAATGTGCAGAACTTCTAATCATGGATTAATAATTCAAACTTAACTGTGAAATCTAACAAGTAACTGAATCCAATAGTCATAAATCACTAACATTAAGTATCTTATATTTCTAAATCATGGATGAACTTCAAAATCACTCAAATTTACAAAATTTTCAGAAAAATTTTCACAATTTTTGCTCAAAGACTAAGAAAAATTGATTAGCTTGCCTAATCCACACCCCCCAACCTAAAGTCTACATTGTCCTCAATGTAGAAGATATAAGCATGCAATGCACATAAGACAATGAAAGTAAAGGAGAAGTGATGGAAAGGTAGTACCTGAAGAAGGAATTTTTAAGTGTTTCCAATGATCTCAGTGTGAAGATGGGTTAGCACAAAAGACTCAAACAAACAATAAACAAACTATCCTAAAATAAACGGAAAGCAAACTATCCTAAACAGTATAAAGTTGACTATCCTAGACATAACATGAAAGGAATAAACTAATCCTAAACTAGGAAAAACAGAGAAAAGTTACTCAGTCATGTTGCAAGGTTCCTCCTCCGGCCAATACCTTGATAAATTTCTCAGTAGGTTTCTCAATAAGATCATCCAAAAGTCCTTTTCGCAATAGGCTTGGATGCCCTGGACCATGAATTTCCAGAGAAATTTATAGACCTCAGCAAAAAATTGTCTTTGAATCACCTCAGGTGTCCAAAGTATATATGATTTACCTGTGATAGAAAAAGTTTCAATGTTAGTACTCCATGGTGAATCAGAGACTACAAGTAGATAGAATTCATAAAATTTCTTAGCAGATGATGTAGTCTCAACACATTCCGAAGTTTTAGACTCCTGTTCAATTTTCAGCTTTCCCTCATGTGATAGTAAACATTCAAGATCTATGGAGGGAAGGGTATTAGCATAAGGGTTCTCTCGGTCAGTAACAACTATCGAGGTGTTGTCATACAAGGCATTCACTATATCTTGTATCATGAGATCATTTGAATCCGCAAAGTGTACCAAGCAATCGTCCAAAAAGTTAGAAAATTCAGCTGAGAGTAACTCATTTTTCTCATTGAAGTTTGTGATGATTTGCCCAAGGATTCCATCATTTCTGGAAGTGGATGGACGCATACTCTCTTGCTCTTGCCCCGCATAGATAGATTGAAGATTAATAGGTGAAGCGTTGATGTGAAAACTCTATTCATCGATACTACTTAGTAAAGGCATTATGTTGTCAAGAGTTGGCAACTCAGATGGTGGCCTTAACTAGATGGTTTCAAATTCCAAAGTCATATCGAGCAACTCGTCCATCTCCCGTATCTTATCATCATTCAATTCTGGGGAGTGCTCTAACCATACCTCACAAAAGTTGGAAGGGTTAGTTGAAAATGGTTTATCCTCCACATTTTAATTGGTCATGCCAGATAGGTGGAGTAGATCATTATGGTTGATAACTTCCTGATCTTCTTGATCATTGACCTGGGCCAAACTTGAGATCGATTCCAGTGGAATTTGGGCTGAACATTCATGATTGTCATCCCAATGCTCATCATCTTCCAATTCAGTGCTGTACACATTTGGAATGGGATCACTTTCCTCACATTCTATTCCTAGATTGGGTCGAGGTTCGAATAGACTAACCTCTACCTCATCATTGAAACCAAGTGTGTCATGTAAGTGAACTGTGTCATTATCATTATATTTCAAAGACAACCACGTCTCTTGATCATTCCTTTGGACCGTCATCGAGATAGAATCTTCGAAAAATTGAACCGTATGCTCATTAATGGAATCCAACTCCTCATTCCAAATTCCAGAGTTCTCCACAAATGAGTTAGGATCACTCTTCTCGTATTATATTTTTGAATTAAGTTGTGGCTGGGACGAATAAGCCTCCAATGTCTTATCGATGTGCAATGCAAGTGCTTCTATCATTCTTCTGATGTCAGCAAAATCATATATGTTACGATGAAGTGACTCCTCTTGGATCGTTTTTGATTGGGTTTCAAAGGTATAGGACCCAACAGAATGTTCACTAGGGTGTATTGCTGATTCATCTTCTCAACATTGATGTTTCCAGTGATTATAGTCATACGGATCATAGGCGGAGAACTTGATGGTTGTTGATACATATTATCACCCATAATATAATCTTTCATTATTTTCTTCTTGTCTGTTGGGTGATAATAATTCTCACTCCCATAGTTATGATACCCCAACACTCACGTACTGTTTTATTAATTCGTGGGGTGTAATTGTTCTCCGGTATATGATCACGTAAGGACTTCTTAACCAGTGGAGCATTATATTTCGGTCGGTTCTCGATGATGATTTTAAAAAAATTTTGAGACATGGGTTGTTTCCTCATATAATCATCTGACAGCGCTTCACAATTTCTCACATTCTCCAAAACTATCTCAGCATATTGATGTTCTCACTCTTGCATATACATGGTGAAACCCTAATCCTGAACCTAATCCTAAAAGAAAATAAAAGAAAAATCCTACAACAATATGGAACGTAAGTAGAGGGAAGAAGTTAGAAAGAAGTTACCGGATTGGAGAGTTCTATGTTAGGATCCTACAAAACAGGAAAAACAACGTTAGTTTCTAAAAAGATTATAGGAAAAATCCTAAAAACAAAATCTAAAATTAGAAAGTTCTAAAAATAAAAATAGAAAGATGAGTTAGTTTTAAAAAAAAACTAGTTTCTAAAAAGATTTCTAAAAATAGAAAATAAAAAGTTTCTAAAAAGAGAAAAAGTTAGTTTCTATAAAAAAAATAAATTAGGAAAGTTTCTAAACTTAGAAATAGAAAGCTAAGTTAGTTTCTAAAATAATTCAGAAAACCCTAATCCTAAAAATAGAAACTAGAAAAACCCTAATCTTAAACTAATTCAAAAGCTAATTAATCTCAGAAAAACACAACTGTTAGTCCTTGGCAACGGTGCCAAAAACTTGTTTACAACCCCAAGTGTAGGGTCGCGATGCAGTAATAATCTCGGTAAGACCGAGGTCGAATCCATAAGGACTAATATCGTGTGTTTTCTGAAAATAACTAGAACTAGAACTAGAAAAAGATAAAAACCTAATCTAAAATATTTGAGAGAGTAATTGTGATTAAAGTAATTAAATCTAATGAAATTAAAGGTGGTAACTAGGGTTCCAAGAATCCACTTCTAGCAATTGGGAAACTACCGTGCATGATTCAAGGACACAACTGGAATCAGAGTCTTATCTTATCCAATTGGTAAGAAGAGATTTGTCAAATCTCTAAAATTCTCATCGATCTAATCATTAATGGATGAGAGTGGTGAGGTTTTGGAAGTGATTCTGTCACGTAACCATGCCCAGGAGACAAGGTAAACAACAACAATTTACCAAACCCAGAACCAATCATAAGAGAATTGTGAAAGTTAGGGAGGATTCCATTACCCTACCATGCCCATGGGACGATGGTGAACAATAGTATTTCCTAATTTCACAATCTCAATTCAGGAAAAGAAGATATCTCAAGCTATCGCACATTTATTGTAATTTGAGTCACAACAAACCATTAAAAACTAAAAATATTCCTTCGTAATCAAACTAGAATCCAAGAGGGTTCAACAAAACATGAATCCAAACAAAGCAAACATCCCAATCACGCTAAAAGCTTCACCTCTTAGCCTTAACTAAGAGGTTTAGCCAACCATAGACATGATTGAACTAAAGACTCTTAAACAAAACAAAAAGACCAACTAAAGAGGAAGAAGAAGAACTCCTAGATGGCAGCTCCACCCTTTTGCTCCACTCCTCAAACCCTAGAAGATGCTTAGGGATGCCCTAGGAACTCCTATTTATAGTTTTAGGCCTTAACCTTTTGCACCGAGTAAAAATTTCTAGAAACTGTTTCAAATTTACACAATCCGTGCAAAAATTGTGTAACCCTCAATTGGTCTTGAGTCATCCTCGACCGGACGTGGGTCATCCTCGATCGGTCGTGGACCACCCTCGACTGGTCGAAGATCGCGCTAATTTAGAAGTCGATGTTGCTGGAGTTAGAGTCGAAGTTTCCTCAACTAGTCCTGTAAGAGGCAGGACTGGTTGAGCGGAAGTCAGGATTAGTCTTGCGTAGCTAGGACTAGTCTAGCAGGAGTCAGGACTGGTAGAGGATTACGCAAATTCACTTCAAAACTTCAATTCTCTTCATTCTTAACTTGGTTTTCTTGATTTTTGGCTTGTGAATTCTTCATTCTTGGTCTTCTGAGATCCAATCCTTGGCTTGGTGATTCTTGAGCGTTAAATCAATGCTTTTAACATCTTTTCAATCTAAGCTCTTAAATTCACCTTACAACACAAACGTGATTAAAATAGAACATTAAGCATTATCATGTTCATAAAACAAGTATAAATAGGGTCCAATATGCAATATTTGACCCTCAACAAATAGCTGGAGTTTCTTGATCCATTAAAAGACCCTTCGATACCACAAAATGGGAGTTCAATCGTTCGAATGCGCAGCTCGATGGATCGAGAGAGCCATTTTTTGCCCTTTTTTTTTTTACCGTTAGAACTTAATTTCTTTATATAGTGCATTCAATTCTTGGACATTTGGATGGGTTATTTGTTATAATTAGAGATTAGGTTATTCCCCACTCATATCCCTCATCCTATGACTCTAAACCCTTAAGATTCAAGTCATCTTCATTGAGATTGTCACTTTAATGAAGATTCCAACTTCCCTTATGAAGATGCACTTGATTTTCACCTTATTCTATAGATTAGACATGAACCTATAGTCAAATCCTTGTTTAACTCTTTAGACTACATATCTAGTTGAATCCCCTAGGTTTACAACATTCTTATAAGTTGTAGGAGATTCCACCACCTCCCGTGCCTTGGTCACCTCATTGGAACATCACATGCAATGTGAACATTCATGGGATTTGAAGCATCGATATCAACGATCGGGGGAGCAATTGAGGAGCGGATTCAAACACATGAGAGATTTGAAGAAGCGACTCAAGCATGACACGTCAAAGGGACTCAATTCGATAAGTGTCATGTGTGAATCTATACTCTCTTTCCTTGTGTAGGATTGAGGATAAGAGTTTGTGATATTAACTTAAATAGGTTCTTGTGTAGGACCTAAGCTGTTGTATAAGGCTGAATTCACCAGACATAGGTGCGTACGTGTTAATCTCGCCGGGAGCATCTGATGGGAGTAAGTGTAGGTTCTTGAACTAGGACTAAGGTTATTGGTTACTCAACAGAAAACCAATTAAGTCTTTGAGGGAGACTTCGACTGGAGTGTACATTAGGTTTTTGTGTAGGACCTAGGTCCTTGCAATGGGCTTTGAAGGTTGGAGGTGAACCTGTTGAAAATGTCCTATATTGAATACAGGTACACTCAAGGAGAGTGCATCCACTGGGAGTATAGTAGGGAAACTGAACCACTATATATGCTTGTGTTTGTGATTATGAATTGTGTACATTTCTAATTATGCTTATGTGATTGATTAGTTGAATGATTTGAATGCATGATTTAGATTGTATGCTAGGCACTTAACTTATTAATCACACACAAGTTCACCATCGATTATAGACTACTTGCTTGAATTGGCATATTTGTTGTAGTCTATGTGATTAGACCCACTATTGGCTTAGAAGCTTTAGTGTTAATTACCTTAATTAGTTTAATTGGTAAATTGATATAATTAGGTAATTGGATTTAATTGGCAAACTTTAAGTGGTCCTATTCAACCCCCCCCCCCCCCCCCCCAGGACATAACCATTCATTCCTTGACTCCGCTAAGCTTCCACATGTGTTGTGGTAGACAATCCATGAACTTTCAATTGGTATCAGAACGGGTTCCTCCTAAAAGGCTTAACCACCTAGAGTGAGATCTAAAGGAGCTTTGAAATGATGTCTACCTATAAGGGAAGAGCTAAGGTTACCCAAGAAAATGAAAAAAAATTGGTAAATCTTTTAGTATGGGTAAGTCTTTTGGGGACAATAGAATATTTGAACTTGATAGTCACATCTTTGCCTCTACCCCTCCGATAATCCAAACAAACTTGTCTACTTCTGAAAGTAGTTCAAGAGCATCTCTTGTGTGCCATAGTTGTGGAGATATTGGGCACCTTAGACTTGAATTCTTGATATTAAAAAGTAAAGGTGGGCATCGACTCGAGTTGGACAGAGTTAGGTCCAATTCGACTCAATCCAGTTTTATCAAATCCCTGACCTGAACTTGATCCAACTCGGGACTAAGTCCAGCAGGCCTGACTCGATTCGAGTTCGGATCTTGGCTGGGTTGAACCGAACCGAGTTGTTCACAACCCCAACTGTAGGGTCGTGATGCAGTAATAATCTCCGTGAGACTAAGGTCGAATCCACAGGGACTGAACTTGTACGTTTTTTAAAAGTAACTAGAACTAGAACTAGATGAAGATCTAAAGCAGAAATCTGAATTTAAAGGAGTAATTTTGAATAAGGTTTAAACTATCAATTGAAAGTGGAAACTAGGGTGCCAAGGATCGACTTGTAGCAATTGGGATGCTACCTTACTTGATTCAAGAGATCCGGTTAAAATCAGAGTCCTATCTTATCCAGATGGAGAAAGAGATGGTCAAATCTCTGAACTTCTCATTGATGTAGTCTTAATGGAAAAGAACTATGGAGTTTGGAAGGGATACTGTCACCCAACCATGCTCAAGGGACGATGGTGAACAATAGAATTTACCAATTCCATAATCTCAAAGAGAAAAAGAAGATATTCAAAGCTATCGCAGACTCAATTGTAATTGCAATCACAACAAATCATTGAAAACTGAAAATGTTCCTTTAAAATCAATTAGAAATCAATGAAGTTTAAAATAAACATGAATCAAAGAAAAGTAAACATTCCAATTACGCTACAAGTTTCACCTCTTAGCCCTAGCTAAGAGGTTTAGCCGACCATAGTCATGATTGAACTAAAGTCTCTTAAGAAAAGCAAAAAAATTACTAAGGAAGAAGAAGAAAGACTCTTGAAGGTGGCTCTCCACCTTTGGCTCCACTCCTTAAACCATAAATGATGCCTAGGAACGTCCTATGAACTCCTATTTATAGTTGTGAAGCTCCACGTTACGCACCAACTTGGAATTTCCGCAATCCGTTGCAAAACTGCCTTAATTTATGCAGTCCGCAGCTTTTCCGCGTTACGCTTCGGTCGGAATGAATTAAGATTGAAAATTGGACTTTCTCGCTAGAAAATTCTGCGTGATTTCGGTCACACCGAAGTTGCCTTCGGTCACACCAAAATTGCATCAGAAGTTTATGTGTAGAGTACTTAGATGGACCGAAATTAGAGTAAGTGGAATCGAAGTTGTCTTCGGTCGCACCGAAGTTGGCTTAGGTGGGACCAAATTAAGCCTGAAAATCTTAATTTCTTGCTGGACTATTTTGTGCGATTTTGGTCGGACTGAAGTTGGCTTAGGTGGGACCGAATTGTCTGATTTTTCTTCTGTTTAACTTGTTCTTTTGCGAGTCTTTTTTCCATCCTTTGTACTTGGTTTCCTTGGATCTTTGACATGTAAATTCTTCGTTCTTGGCCTACTATCATTAAATTCAGAGGCAGTCAAATCTGACAATGCTCACGAGCTTTACAGAATTCATGAGTGTTTTGAATATAGTGGGTCAATAGAAGCCGCACTGCAGAATTTCAGTCACCACCACAGGCCTGAGAGTGACAGAGGGAGATGACACTTTGGTGTTCATTGTCTGACACACATCTCCTTAGAATTTAGTCTAGGAAATATTTAAATAAATATGGGTTATCCCAGAAAAACTTACGAACCTCAGCGAAGAATTTTTTCTTATCTCGCATAGTCGAATGTATTGGTGTGAAACCTGTGGCAAGATAATTAGCAATATTAGAAACCAAGGTAAGTGAGAGAGTTTAAACATTTGTTCATCAGGGAACACGTCGTTTATAAGTGTCTTCTCAAGGGAATCAGAGAGGGCAAGTCTTGAAAGATGGTCAGCCACTACGTTCTCTACTCCCTTTTTATCTCGTATTTCCAAATCAAATTCTTGGAGTAGGAGGATCCATCTTATCGAGCGGGGCTTAGCATCATTCGTAGCAAGAAGGTACTTGAGCACCGCATGATCAGTGTAGATGATGATTTTAGATCCAACAAGTAGGACCAAAATTTGTCCAAAGCGAATACTACGACTAAGAGTTCCTTCTCCGTAGTAGAGTAATTCACTTGGGCAGAATTTAAAGTTCTACTTGCATAATGAATAACATATGGCTTCTTTTCTTTCCTCTGGCTTAACACCTCCCCAACAGCATAGTCAGACGCATCACACATAATTTCAAAAGGAATGCTCTAGTCGGATGGTTGCATGATAGGTGCGGTGGCCAACATGCCTTTGAGCTTAGAAAAAGCTTCCTGGCATTGCTTAGTCCACTTGTATGGTACGTCCTTTTGAAGTAGATTGCATAAAGGATGAGAGAGGTGACTAAAGACCTTTATAAATCGTCTGTAAAATCCGGTGTGTCCTAAGAATGATCGCACATCTCGTATGGTCTTGGGTGGAGGTTGGTAGAGATAAGATCAATTTTAGCCTTATCTACCTCAATTCCCTTGGACGAGATGATATTTCCAAGAACAATTCCTTTACGAACATGAAATGACACTTCTCCGAATTTAGTACTAAATTCTTTTCATCACATCGTTTCAACACAATTTTAAGATTTTCCAAACATTCGATGAAGGATGGACCAAAGACAAAGAAGTCGTCCATAAAGATCTTTAAATATTGCCCCACCATGTTAGAAAAAATACTCAACTTGCATCGTTAAAATGTGACAGGGGTATTACATAGTCCGAAGGGCATCCTTCGGTAACCAAAGGTGCCATAAGGACATGTGAATGTTGTCTTTTCCTAATCTTCAATGGCTATCTCTATTTGATTGTAGCCTGAATATCCGTTAAGGAAGCAATAGTAAGAGTGACCAGCTAGCCTTTCCAAAATTTGATCAATGAAGGGCAAAGGAAAGTGGTCATTCCTCGTAATGGTATTTAATTTCCTGTAGTCAATGCACACTCTCCAACTAGTAGTAACTCTAGTTAGCACAAGTTCATTGTCATATTGGCTACGATGGTGATTCTGAACTTCTTAGGAACCACCTGAGTTAGACTCACCCATTGGCTATCAGATATGGGGTATATGATACCCACATCTAACATTTTAAGTACCTTAGTCTTAATCACTTCCTTCATGTTTGGATTTAATCTACGTTGTGTTTGCCAAGAGGACTTTGTATTATCCTTAAGATGAATGCAGTGAGTACAAATCAAATGGTCGATTCCCTTGAAGTCCGCAATCGACCATCCAAGGTTTCCTTTGTGCTCAATGAGAGTAGAAATAAGCATACTCTCCTGTTCTTGCTTAAGGTGGGAAGAAATCAACACCGGGTATGTCTCATCTTGACCTAAATAGACATATTTAAGATCAGAGGGCAAAGGTTTTACGTCAAGGTTCGACACTTTGAGGCTAAACGGTAGAGGCACTAAATTACTTTGGGGTAATTCTTCAAATTGTAGCCTCCACCAATTAACTTCAAGTACCGGTGCAGTATCAAGCATGTCATCCATCTCCCTAATCGTGTCATTATCTAAATTGGGGGAGTGTGCCAAGCACATCGCTAGAGGGTCAGAGGATAAGGTCATTAAAGCTCCATCTTTCACGAAAGAGTCTATCATATTAATGTCGTGGGCCTCGTCATCATCCTCTGCCTGTCTGCTCATGTTGAAAAAAAATATTGAGCTCCAATGTCATATTTCCAAAAGACAAATTCATGACCCTATTCCTACAATTGATGATAGCATTGGATTTAGCAAGGAATGGGTGGCCAAGTATGACAGGGATTTGAGTGCTCATATCTGTGATGGGTTGAGTATCCAGGACGATAAAATCTACTAGATAGTAGAATTTATTAACTTGGACCAACACATCCTCAATCATCCCCCTCGGTACACGTACTGAGCTATCAGCAAGTTGTAATGGTCCGGGTGGATTTTAATTCACCTAGACCCAGTTGTTCGTAGACCGAGTAAGGGGTCAGATTTACACTCACCCCTAAGTCAAGAAGTGTGTTATCAATTTGGTGATTTTCAATTATACAAGTGATAGTTAGGCTACCAGGATCTTTATATTTTTGTGGTACACTTTGCTTGAGGGTGGCACTCACTTTCTTTGTTAGGAAAATTTTCTTTTTGATACTTTGCCACCTCTTGGTTGTGCATAAGTCTTTCAGAAATTTGGCATATGAAGGAATTTATTTTATGGCATCCAGGAGAGGGATGTTGACCTTCACTTGTTTTAACACCTCTAGAATATTCTGTGAGTTGGGTAGAGGTTTTAGTGCAATCAAACGCTAGGGGAATGGAGTAATTGGCTTGCTCAGAGGTTCCGGTTCTAATCCATGTGGAGTAGTGCTAAGTCTATTATTTGTGTCTTCTTCTGGGTCCTTAGAATTTTCAGCCCTTACCAGAATAGATTTGTCAATTGTTTTTCCACTCCTAAGAATGGTGATAGACTTAGCTTACTCCATCTGATTTAAAGATCTTGGGTCCCTAATTTCATATTACGGTTATGGAATGGGGAGAGGTTGGGCGCCTGGAAACATCCCTTTCTCCCCACTCGCTAAATGTGCCTCAATCCTTTGAATGGATTTTTTTAAGGTCTTAGAAGGCTTGTAATGTGTTTTGATTAAAAAGCTCTTGATATCGAATGTGTTTTAAAATTGGATCCTCCTGAGGTTTCCCTTGATTTAAGAATTGGTTATGGAATCCTTTAGGAGTAACAGTTTGTCCATTCCTCTAACTGAAGTTTGGATAATTTCTCCAACTTGAATTGTATGTGTTTGAAGTGAGTCCTTTGAAATACCTTTAGTAGTTGTTCACGGTATTCGATTGCTCATTTAGTATTTCTTGGAAAGTAGGTATTGTTGGACAATTTTCAGTTGTGTAAACATTACAAGCATAAATACCGTAGACAACTTCCTTAGCCTTATCCTTCTTAAGTTCCATGGCCTCAAGTTTCCTTGTGAGACTGGCCACTTTAGCATTTAAATCATCTTCCTCTTTCAAAAGATATATCCCGCCCTTCTCCTTTGATTAAGTAGGTTTGGACTAGGTCTTGGGGGGATGTCCCATGATTGTGCGGTTTCAATGAGTTTGTCAAAGTAATCCCACACATCATCGACATCTTTATTCATGAATTCCCCATTGCACATTGTCTCGACGAATTGGCACATGGAAGATTTCAGTCCTTCATGGAAGAAACTTGTTTTGCGCCACGTTTCAAAAACGTGTTGTGAGCATGAATTGACAAGATCCTTGAACCGCTCCCAACATTAAAAGAATGTTTCATCTTCCTTTTGGGCGAAGTTCATGGTCGACTTTCTAATGGTGTTCATTTTATGGTATGGGAAGAATTTCTATATGAATTCCCTTGTCATGTCGTTCCATCTGCCAATAGATTGTGGTCATATTGAATGCAACCACAGTTTAGCCTTTTCTTTTAAGGAGAAAGGAAGGAGTTTTAACCTGATCGTGTCCTCAGACACATTAGGAAAGTATAAAGTGGCTATGATCTCATCAAACTCTTTCATGTGTAGATATGGACTTTCAGATTCAAGTCCATGGAACTTTGGGAGAAGTTGGATCACCCCTGGCTTGATATCCATATTTCCTGTATTTTCTGGAAAAATCATACATGAATGTGGGCTCACCCCCGCCGGTCGTAAATAATCTCGTAAGATACGAGGCGGGGGTGCATGATTCAGCTCATTCTCATCTTGGGCTTCCTCAACTGGAGGTTGAGGTTGATTTGCAGGTTAATTCGTAGCCATCACTTCTATTGACTCTGAGGATCTCTGGTGGTGTTTAATCTTGTGATGGATAAGCAACCCTTCAACCAATCCTCCTTCACTTAAGAGACGTTGATTGTTATCACGAATCCACTTGGGCATGAAACACTCAGCTTTCAAGTACAAAATCTAACCTAAAATCTAAGAATTGAAAAGTACAGTAAATAAGAAGTAAGAGAGAGAGAGAGAGAGAGAGAGAGAGAGAGAATTAGAACGAGTTTACCAGATAGAAGATGCTAGGTTAGGGTCCTACAAAACAGAAAACAAAGTTAGTTTCTAAAAACAAAGCAGAAAAAAATCCTAACCTAAGAATAAAATAGAAAGTTAATCATAATTTTAACCTAAATCTAAAACTAATTAAATTTAGAAAAACGCAATTGTAGTCCTCGACAATGGTGTCAAAAACTTGTTTACAACCCCAAGTGTAGAGTCGCGATGCGGTAATAATCTCGGTGAGATTGAGGTCGAATCCACAAGGACTAAACTTGTACGTTTTCTAAAAGTAACTAGAACTAGAACTACATGAAGATCAAAAGCAGAAATCTGAATTTAAAGGAGTAATTGTGAATAAGGTTTAAACTATCAATTGAAAGTGGGAACTATCATCTAAAGTTTATGTGCAGAGTACTTAGGTGGGACCAGAATTGGCTTAGGTAGGACCGAAGTTGTATTCAGTGGCATCGAAGTTGGCTTAGGTGGGACCGAATTAAGCCTGAAAATCTTGATTTCTTGCTGGACTGTTTTGTGCGATTTTGGTCAGACCGAAGTTGGCTTAGGTGGGACCGAATTGTCTGATTTTTCTTTTGTTTAACTTGTGCTTTTGCCAGTCTTTTCTCTATCCTTTGTACTTGGTTTCCTTGGATCTTTGGCATGTGAATTCTTCATTCTTGGTCTCCTAAGATCCATCTTTTGCCTTGCTGATTCTTGAGCATTAAATCCATGCTTTTAACATTCTTTTCAATCCAAGCTCTCAGATTCACCTTGCAACACAAACATGTATATAATATACCATTAAGTAGTATCACGTTCATAAAACCAATGGAGAAAAATATGCAATATTTGACAGTCAACACGAGTTCGACTCGGTCAGAGATATCGAGTCAGATTGAGTTGGCATCGATTCGGATCGGGTCATTGGGTCATCGGGATGGCCGGCCAGGCATTAAAAAAGGATAATACGGTAGTCATGTATTGATCGGGTCCACCCATTTATTGGTAGAGTAGGAAGAATTGGACTATGGTATACCCATCTCTCCACATAACACTTGGTGGGGTCATGTAAAGATCGGGTCCACCCATTTACTGTACTGGAACTAAGACGGATGACTTACTGTTTAAAATTAAAACTCAGGAGACAATCCGATCAGGTAACTTTTCTATAGTTTATCTCACTACATTTTTTACCATTAAGATTTTGTTTTCACCATCAATTTAATGTCGACAGATCAAAACATTTCATGCCACCGGGTCCAATGTTGATTAGACCAAACATGATGTATATCCCGTATTTGAAAATTCTAGCCATTCAATTGATGACATGCAAATAGACGATTAATAAAGAAATTTGACAGCAATCCTCATTCAACTGTTAAAATATCACAGATCTAAGGTTAAGATCTTTCAATTTGGGAGATTTCATGAATAATCAATCATGGTGAGATGCATGATATCAATACATTGGACTATTGAGTTGGGTCGTTCAGCTGTTAAAATATCACAGATCCAAGGTAAATAAACCATGTCCATAAAATGAACAAAGTAAATAAACACCATACAAAATCAAAAGTAAATAAACCATGTCCACATACAGACAAATAAAACTTTCATTCATTTAATAACCTCAGTATGATGAATGCTTTTGTGGCGTGTAACTTGAGTAACCTTGTCCATAATAGTAACCTCCTCCTCCATCTCCACCTTTATCGTTAAAATAATCTTTTGGTTCTCTTTTTACGGCTTCAACTATAAGAGAACTTTGGGCTGACTTCGAGCTAGAGGTGTCCAAAAGATGGTCGTTTACCTCTGCTGAATCGAATGGTGGAGATATCTTTCCATTGTCCTCATTCATAGATTCAACAAGCTTTTTCAGCCACTTTTTATGATCCGATTTGTACGGGATTCCCAACCACCTATAAAATGTTGTGATACTTTTAAGAAACTTTGATGATTTATTTGTGTCTGCTTCAACATTATGTTGTTCGGAGGGGGTGGATGTTGTTGCCTGGTCCTGGATGCCATTTTCAAGCTTTCTTTTACAGCCTCTTTATAATCTTATTCTTCTTGTTCCCTTAAAAGTCTCTCTTGTTCTTCTCTATTAACTATGGTGGTAGTTCCTCCACTTAACCCTTCTTCATTTATAATAGGCCTACATTTATATCTTCTATGGTTGGTTGTATTGGTTGTAGTTGTAGGGGGAGGGGTGGAGAAAGTCTTTGTATTTGAGTTGAGAATGGCTTGAAATAAATCCCAGACTTCCTAAGGAGCTTTGCTACATGGTGCATCGTCTCATCCCCGACAACCCAAATGTAATTTCAATCGATGTGTTTTGTTTACAAATTATTTTTCACATAATCTGCATTGTAACTTTATCTTTCCGTCCTGGGAGTAGACTTGGGCTCCATAATACCAAATATCTGCTGATGTATCATCTTTTGATGACATATTTATAGGTGTTTGTTTGTTTGTTTTTTTTTTTTTTTTTTTTTTTTTTTAAAATATCTGGTTGGGTTAAGGAAACATAAATAATTAAGATACAGTAATGAATCAACGCATTCAGCCAACCATATTATTTGAGATTTAAATAACATTAACTAATTTAAAAGTATAAATGAAAAAGTAAAATATCCATCCACCCATCAAATTTACAATTTAAGTCCACAAAAAAATAATTATCAAAATCCTATTGTAAGTTATAAGAAAATGCATAAGAAATAGAAGGCAATTTCTTATCATGCAGCCTCTTCAATGCAATTGTTGCAGGTATTGTCTCATCTTGCTTGTCACTCTCCTCATCATCGAACTTCTCATCAACAGAGTTTCCTTTTCTCGAGATCGGACACAGTCAGTCCTGTGTACATATGAGTGCTTCAACTAATTTTGGTGTAAATGAGCTTCGATACTTGTTCATGACCTTACTCCCCATACTAAATGAAAATTCTGACACCACGGTTGAAATTTGAATTGATAATATGTCTTGTGCCATTAACGAGAGCACAAGGTATTGTGAATCATGAGATTTCGCCTTCCACCAGTCAAAAACATCAAATTCTTTGCCTTTGTACTTTATAAGTGGCTCCTTGAGATAGTGGTTAAGTTCTGATTGTGTTTTCTGTGTTTGAGTCTCAACCTGTTCTAGGAAAGGCATCAAATAATCGATCGTGTTTGGTTGTTCATCAATAGTAGAACTAGAACCCACTTCATGAGTACACAGGCTTGTGGCTACAGTTTTGTCTTTTATGGCACCTAAAATTTGTACATAGAAATTATAAATCATCAACTGCATCACGTATCTTATCGACCTCCAATGCAATCTTCTCACCATACAACTTATTAAAGATGAATATAACCATGAACATCTTGTATCGAGGATCAAGAACGACTGCAACATCCATTACCAGATTGCGCTTAGACCAATACTTATCAAACTTTAATTGCATACCCATGGTCATTAATTGTAAAAAGTTTGGTCCACGACAACTTCTGTGCAAAACATCTTTTACCCTCCAAAGTTCTGGCAGAAATATATTAATTTTTGGATACTTGCTTTCTGAAAATTTATTCACTGCGTCGTAAAAAACTGAAAGCAACTTGCGAACTGATTCAGCTCTTGACTAATTATCATCAGAAGGCAACCAAAGATAAGTACTATCACGCTCCGCATAGTGAGAGAATACATCTCTAAAAGCTATTGCTGAATTCAACATTTCAAAAGTTGAATTCCAACGTGTCATGACATCCAGCTTCATCGTTCTCTGAGATGACAAATTCAACCTTTTTACGATCTCATTCCATGTATATAATCGTGAAGGTAACCCTTATATGTACTTCAAACTCTCTCTTATGTTCTCGATCATTGGCTTAATTGTTTTAAGGTCATCTTGTACAATTAAGTTTAGGATATGGGCACAACACCTAACATGAAATATCTTTCCACCAAAATACAAGTCACCGGTGGCCCTAAAATGGTTTCGCAAATTCATTATCACGCTATCATTTGTAGACGCATTGTCTAAAGTTATTGAGGAAATTTTTTTCTCAATGCCCCACTCCACAAGACATTTGTACATGCAGTCTGAAATCATCAATCTAGTGTGAGGAGGCGCAAGATAATGAAAGTTTAGGATTCTTTTATAGAGCCTCCATTCAGAATCAACGTAGTGGGCAATTGACTTATACCCCTTTCGTTCATTGGATGTCGTCCACAAATTTGATGTCAGGATAATTCGGGGAACCAATTCCAATTATCCTTTTAACTCAAGCTTCTTGCTTTCGTACATCTTAATATACACTCTCTTTATTGTTGTACAGGAGACCTTCTCATATCTGGGGTTAAGCCCTCTGGATAATTTGAAAAAAGGACTCTCTACCATCTGAAATGGTCTTTCATTGGCAATAATAAATCTAGCCGTCAACTCATTCACCTGGCCTCTATTATACTTATAGTGGATAATGTACCTTGTGACATACCCACTAAAGATTGGGTAAATGAAAGTATATATTGCCCTGAGGTTTGACTTCTCACTTTTTTTATGACACTTCAGACTGTGTTTCTTCATAGTTGTGGTCGACCCATCTACTTGTTTAGCATATTGAGCCTTGCAATACTTGCATTATATCTTCACTGTGTAGTTTTTCAAGGTTAAATCTTCAAAATCTTCCCACACTACAGGTCTTTTTTTTTTTTTTTACTTTTCCTGTAATCTGTGACTGTGAGGTACTAATATCAATGGACACCTCTTCATCTTCCAAACCTAATCCTTCAACTTCCAAGATCATCAACGATGTAACCGACAAACCGCCGATGGTATTGGAAAGACCCTCACTCGCCATCTAATAGTTGAAAGATAATAAATCATATTAGCATTAGCACTTTAATGACTTAAAGATTTATACTAAACCCTAAATTCGTCACCCATCCAAGGTTGGATAGATTGTAATACTTTCATATTCTTATTTAAACACCCACGCTGAAAAACCGGTAGCATCTCCCCATGTCTCTCTAGATAAGCTGATCTTCCATTACATTCCGATATTAAATATCTAAGCAATGTGAAGATATTTGACATGAGAAATGAAAATAAAGATTATATCCAGAGAGAAATGAGGAGATGGAGTGCAGATTAATCATGAACATTTAAATAGGTTATATGAAAACATATTATCCATCTAACCTTGAACTGTCTAAAATGGGATAATTTAAGCGATTTTTATGTTACAAAAAACACACTAAATCTATGTTTGGCCACATAAAAATTCTCAAATGGGCAACTAATTATCTAACTCACAAGTCACAATAATAAGCTAAGCAAAAAAGCAATGTAATACAAACATATTAAGCAAACTATCTAATGCAACATAATAATAAGCTAAGCAATAAGCAGTGTAAAACATAATTCTAAAAAATTAACTACTAATTGTTTAATTCAAATAAATAAACACATTAGCAATTTACGATTTAGGGTTTAGGGATTAGGGATTAGGGTTTAGGGTTAGGTTTTAGGTTTTAAGTTTAGGGTTTAGGTAAGGACGTAGGGTTTAGATTTTATGGATTAGGTTTTAGGAATTAGGATTAGGTTTTAGTGTTTAGGGTTTAAGTTTAGGGATTAGGGATTAATATTATGAATTAGGGTTTAGAGTTTACGGTTAAGGTTAGGGTTAGGGTAACGTAGTGTTTAGGGTTAGGGTTAGGTTTTAGGTTTATGTTTTAGGGGTTAGGGTTAGGTTTTAGGGATTAGGGATTAGGGATTAGGGTTAGGTTTTAGGTCAGAACGTAGGGCTTAGATTTTATGGATTAGGTTTTAGGAATTAGGATTAGATTTTAGTGTTTAGGGATTAAGGATTAATATTATGAATTAGGGTTTAGAGTTTAGGGTTAGGGTCAGGGTTAGGGTAAGATAGTGTTTAGGGTTTAGGTTTAGTGATTAGGGTTTAGGGTTAGGGTTTTGTTTTAGGTTTAGGGATTAGGGTTTAGGTGGTGTTGGGTTTTAGGTTTAGGGATTAGGGTTTAGGTTTAGGTTTCGGGATTAGGGTTTAGGTTTAGGGATTAGGGTTAGGGTTTAGGTTTTAGGGTTAGCCCGACCGCATCCGAGCTAGGTCGGATGCACCACATCAAGCTCGATTGCACCACACGGTCTGCACCTGAGCTAGGCCAAGCAGGACGCACCACTGCACCTGAGGCAAGCCAGGTAGACGCACCAGCAAGCGCAGCCGCACGCCCGCATGCCCGCACCACACCTGAGCTTGCCCAGACCATCACTACGAGCCCAGGCCTCTCCCACATCAGCACGGATACACCAGCGAGCTCGTCCAACATTTAGATATTAAAAATTTTTACCTTAATCGATCGATTCGAGCCGGATTACTGTCGGACGTGTGGAGGGAGGAAATGGACTGGAGAGGAGAGAGAGAGGAGGAGGAGGAGGATGAGGGACAACCGTACGACTACTGTTGTGCTGGAATTGGTTTCGGATCCGGTAGCTCCGATCACGTATTGTGGGTAGGGTTAGGGTAGAGGGAAAGTAAATGAGAAATTTCTTTATATACTACCTGACAACCGAATCGAGTTAGGTTTCGGATCAGGTCGAGTCCGATGGGATCAAGTTTCGGTTCAAGTCGGGTCGAGTTACTAAGTAACTCGAACTCGACTCGATCGAGTTTCGGATCTGGATAAGACAACTCGATCTGAACCTGACTCTATCGTTCAATTCGGTTTGAGTCGGATCTGACCAAATCGGATCCACCGGTTCGGGTCGCCCCCTGCCCTGCTCTATTAAAAAGGGGTCCAGTCCACCTCGGTTACTAACCAAATTGGTAAATTATCATGACTAAGAAATTATTACACCAATGGAGAAGCATCCTTGAAGGATCACCAAAAATGAAATAAAGTTTCCAACCCTTCCTAAAAAGACCGATCGTATGAAGGTGTTGCTAAAACTAATTGCTTGACTCCATGAAAAGATAAAAATGATAATTAAGGGCAATGTTAATCAGGATATGACTACATAATTAAATCACTTACCGAACATAGATCTCCAATGAGGAATTCACCTAAGGCAGATGAATCTAGGAAAGTAATTCCCCCTCTTGAACATAGTCCAAGTCTTAGAAAATTTACACGCAAGTGGGTTGTGAAGAGGGATTGGAGACCTTAAAAGGTCTATGTGTGGCTTAATTATTGAATATGGGGATTTCAGCCTCATTTATGAGCCTAATTGTTAAATTGGGGGAAATGAGACTCATTAGTGAATACACCATAGGTAAATTCGAGGATTAAGCCTCATTTTTCTTGATAGTTTAAGATTAAAGTTGCTTATTTTTGGTATCATACATTTTAATCTTAGACTATCATTAGTCATCCTATTTCGATTGGTATATCTTTTAAATGACCATAATAAGCATGTTCTATGTTTTAACATTTATATGCACCCTATTCCCATGTTAGTATGTGCTTATAGTGATATGTTCGACATATAGAGTTTTTTCATTTTATGTTTTTATTGGTATATTCATGGAATTAAATTTTTACTAAATACTGACAAAAATCAAGTCCCACTAAAACAAGTTAATTTTATTTTACATGATTTTTTTTTATTTTGCAGGAATTGATGAAGATATGGAGAGTAATTATGGGGGAGCATTGCAAGTTGACATATCTTATTTATATTGAGTTGTAAACCATTTGTAATTGGACATATAATATTTTGAGTTGTTTTGGTATGTCATTGGTATGGACCATGACAAGGTCTAGGTTAGGTTTTTATTACGTAATTGATAAAAGGAAAATTGTTAATAAACTGATTTGTTCACCTATTTTGTCAATCACATGAGTGTGTGTGTTATGTAGTCGGTTTAAGCCCTTGGAAGCTGAAGAACAAAGACACAAGAGGACATGAAGCATCAATGAGCGAAGAACAAGTAAATAAGGTGCCTTAGTGACCCTAACTTTAGACTCCAAAGCAACATTAGCCACTAGATGATCCTAACATTTATAAGTAAACCTTGATTAATTATCTCATAGCCTTAGGAGATAAATTGGAACATGATAATAAAGGTTAAAAGATGTGCACAACTATTGTGAAAACATATGCCATCGACAGAATATCGATGCCTCTCGAGCAAACTATTGATCAATTGCAAGTCTGGATTCGAGTGATCGAACTCAGGGCCTAATCAATCGAAGGTTGCGAAAAATGTCTAACAACAAATTCACCAAATAGCTAGAGTTTCTCGATCCATCGAAGAACCCTTTGATGCGATCGAATGGGAGTTTAATTGTTTAAAGGCATCTCTTGATCGATCGAGAGAGCCGTTTTCTGCCCTTTTTTACCGGTGAAACTCGGTTCCTTTATATATGGCATTCAGTTCTTGGGCATTTAGATGAATTTTTTATGCAATTAGAGATTAGGTGATTCCCCACTCATATCCATCATCTTATGACTCTAAACACTTGAGATTCAAGTAATCTTCCTGGAAATTATCACTCTAAAGAGGATTTCAACCCCATAATAAAGTGCACTTGATCTACACATTGTTTTAGAGATTAGACATGAACCTATAATGAAATCCTTATTTAAACTCTCTAGATTACCCATCTAGGTGAATTCCCTAGGTTTATAATATTCTCATAAGTTGTAAGAGATTCCACCACCTGATTTCCCTTGGTCACCTCATTGGCATATCACATACAAGGCGAGCGTTCGGACGAGCTGAAGCATCGGTATCAATGATTGATGGACTAATTGAGGAGCAGATTCAAGCATAGGAGAGATTTGAAGAAGTAACTCAAGCACGACGCGCCAAAGTGGCTCAATTCGACAAGTGTCATATATGAGTCCATATTCTATTTCCTTGTGTAGGATTGATGGTAAGAGTTTGTGACCTAAACTCGAATAGGTTCTCATGTAGGACCTAGGCTCTTATATAGGGCTGAATTCATAGGACACGGGTGTGTGTATGTTAGTCTCTGTGGGAGCCTATAGTGGGAGTAAACGTAGGTCATTGGATTAGGACTTAGGTTCTTCTATAGGACCTAAGTCCTCGTGTAGGACCTAAGTCATTGTGTAGGGTTGTAAAGGTTAAAAGTGAACTTATTGAAAAACTCCAGTAGTGATTACTAGTACACTCAAGGAGAGTGCGTCCACCAGGATTGGAGTAGGGAAATTGAACCAATATATATGCTTGTTTTGGGGATTATAAATTGTTTACATTTCTAATTATACTTATGCGATTGATTAGTCGAATGATTTGAATGCATGAGTTAGATTGTATGCTAGGCACTTGTTAAACTGTAACACCCCGAAAATCGACACCCGAGTATATAGACTATGATTTCGAGTTTCCGGGTGTTAACTTAATAAAGTTCACATGTGTCCTGATTCAAATTCACATTTATTTCATACATAAATAATCAGAGTAACACATTTCAATTTAACGGAATTAAAGTGAGGTAGAGATAGCTAGATCCAACAATATAGGGCTAGCACCTAGAAGTTACAGTTCCAAAAGTGGTGACCACCCATGTGAGAATTATACAAATCACAACAGTTATAATAAGAACAGAAGAACAACTACCAAGTGGGAAGAAGCTAGGGATACACTCGTCCCGAGCACACCACATCGACTGGTCCTATTCCTAAGTTATCTGCATATATCAAATAGGAGGTGTCAAACACCAATATAGTGAAGAAATATCACCAAGATTGTTACTTGGGACATTTTAGTGATTAGCAAGTTCACAACAAGTACATATTAATACATATTATACACTCAAGCATGTTATCTTTAATGCACAATTACTAAACAATTTACACATGTTACTAATTGTTTCGAACAAGAAATAAATGTATTTGATTTGAGAATCTCATTCATTCACTTAATTATAAACAAAAGAAGATAAAGAAGATAATCATATCATTTATTCATTCTAAGTTCTTTTACATCTTTTTTCTCCTTTGATTCCAAAATAGAATGTTTATGAATTATAATATAAAACCAATATCAGGTAGCAACATTATGCATAAGGGCATCAAGCACTAAGACACTATACTAAATGCTGTGCTGGAAGCCATGGTGCGCTGGCAGAGGCCATTGTGCGTGGGAGAAGCCATTGTGCGTTGGCAGAAGCTACTGTGCACCGGACACTATTGTGCGCTGGGCATTGTTGTGCGCTGGCACTGTTGTGTGCTGTCTCTTGTTGTGCGCCAGCAGCATTACGCGCCACACAACACCTGTTTCGCACAATAAGTGCGGACTCTACCTCTCTCTTCTTTCACAATCTTCTCCTTTTCGTGAATGGATGCTAATGACCCCCTTAGAGGGGTCATGGGGTATTTATAGCTCTCTCACATGTGTGATCATGCCACGTAAGCATTGTGCGGCATTTCTTTGCGCGAACCCTACTGTGTGGATCGCTTCATGCTGACTCCAATGTGCAGATCGCTTCGTGCAGACTCCAATGTTCAGATCGCTTTGTGCGGACTCCACTGTGCGGATCTCTTTGTACGGTCTTCACTATGCGGATCTCTTTGTGCGGTCTTCACTGTGCGGATCTTGAAATTGTGGTGAAGACCGCTTTAGTTGAAGTAGGAATATGCCAATATGTCGTAGAGGGGATGAATAAGACTTTTTAAAGTTTTTATGGTTTATTTAAACTCTTATTGCACTAATCCTAACAACAAGCTCATATTAGGATTACTCAAAAGTAACTCTACTGGTTTTCAAGCCCTGGTAGAGGATCTAATAAAAAACTATTTAAGAAGTGAACAATATGCAAACTAGTTTGTGATGGATATGACTGTGTATGTTTGTGAGGTGTGATCTCAGATATTCAGATATGAAATAATTAAAGTAAATCACACAATCAGAAAAATAGCAATCTCATACATAGTCATTTTTATAGTGGTTCGACAACTTGTCTACTCCCCTCCCAGTAACCGCACTCAACCCTTGAGTGTACCGGATTTCACTAAGGAGGTTTCACAACGGTTCACCTCAAACCTAAGGTTTGAAATCAGGTTCACCTTCAACCTTTACAACCTACACTGAGGCTGAATATTTATGATCTCACGAGCCAGGGTCAACACAACGCACCCACTTTTAGGCACACTGGCCAAGGATCTTCCATAAGACCCTAACTGAGGTTTCACACGGTTCACCTAAAACCTAAGGTTTTAGACAGGTTCACCTTCAACCGGAAGTTTATGCTCTCCACAGAGCAAGGGTCGACACAACGCACCTACCACGTACACTCCCGTCGGAGGCCTCCTACGAGGGTTTGCAAGGGTGAGAAACACCTTAGACCCAATCCTAAAAAGGAATGATCACAAGTGTCCTCTAGACTCTAATAACTTACAGATAAGCAGATGAGTCACATTCATCACGTTGATGAAGATCTCCTCCTTTGTTGATGAAGAGTCTTCGACTTCCTTGATCCGCAACTCAGATGATGTACCAATACATGGCGACGGGTTGGGTCAAGGTTATGATGAAATCCTACTCTCAAAAGATTTTCCTATAAGGAAGATAGAGCGATTTCAATCATCTAAGCATTTAATTAAGGTATCCCAGCTTAATGATTTGCCATTAAGGTAGTAGCTAGAGGATCCTTGAATGTGGAAGTTCATTCTCCAATCCACTCTATTGAATATCAATGATGAGGGTGGATTGGAGGGTGAACTCCCCTGAGAGAAAGGGCTTTGGGTATAAGATCTAAGGTTAAACACTCAAAAGCACTTTCTTCTTTCTCTACCAGCAACAATAGACAAGCCTTCTTTATATAGGCAAAAAGTTCCAATAGATATAAAACGGTCACATTTATGATAGAGTTCAATATCATCGAGGGGGTTCGATATCATCGAGCGTATACTCTCGATAGCATCGACTGGTCGCTCGATGACACAAACTCAATGTCATATGCTTTTGAAACTTTTTACCAGCTGGTCGATGGAATCGAAGCAGGTGTCGATGACATTGGATTTCGAACTCCGATATTATTGATACTAGTTTTGATTCATCGACATTTGAAAAATGAGAGAGACTTGTCATGAAATATTTCAGGTTTACAAGAATGATCGAGGGACCTTCGAGATCATCGGAATTTGAATGTCGATGATATCGATACCCGTGTCGATGCATCGATAAATCCAACGGATTTTTCTTTAAGCTTGTTGGACAATTTATGTACTTATTCGATGCAATTGAGACCGTACCGATATCATCGATATTTGAATATCGATTCTATCGAGTGACCCTCGATCATAGATAAAATACCCTGAAATATTTTGCTGGTAAACTAGGCGCCCATGACCGATATCATCGAGAGCCTTCCGATATCATCGAGATTTGAACTTCGATGGTATCGAGAAGGGTTTCAATATATCGATGCACATGTGATTTTGTTACGTAAAAACAGGGGCACCGGATATCTACCTATCGATATTATCGAGTCACCTTCGATGGACTCGAGATTCAAATATCAATGATATCGATAGGTATATCGATACATCGATAAATTCGTCTAGATATATATGTGGTTGCTGGACACTTTTGTCCTCATTTCGATGGAATCGATTTGTCATCGAGGACATCGATAGCTCAGGTCGATCATATCGAGATGGGTATCGATACAATCGACAAAGCAAGAAAACTTAGAGATTTTATCTGATTTCAAAAAATAAGTTTTCTTAACTAAAAAACCCTATGATATTCTAACATGTTTTAAGGGTTTAATTTACCTGGTGCTTTGGGACATGGGATGTGAGGCTTTAGATTTACCTGTGGCGAGCTTGCACACATCCGGTTGAGGCAGATGCTTCGAATTGATCTTCCTATGAGGCTCTGCAGACTAGCTGACTCAACACTCATGCTAATTGAAAAAGGGCACTTTCAGATCTCTTTGTGCGGACTCCTTCTGCACAACCATCATCTGCGCACAATGCTCATTTACGCACAACACTCATTTCTCACACAACGACTTGCGCACAATACTTATTTTGTTGTTTTTCTTTCTCTATTTTTATGCCTCAACAGATGCCCCCTTGATCCTTCATTTTTTTATTTTTATATCTATAAAATAAACAATGTAGGATCAATAAAAAAATTTATTCTAAACATTTTCGTTTTCCTTTCCTCTATTGTGCTCATCATTAAATCCTTTGGTGCACAATCATTTTCTCTGTTGTGCGCCGCACAACATTTTGCACACAACTCTTTTCTCATAACTGGAGAGAACTTGCCTATAAATATAGGACTTCTTCTTTTTTCCTTATCTCATTTTCTACCTGCTTTATGTTTTTTTGCACTTCAAGCCGTTCTTCGCACAAAAAGCGTTGTGCGCCAACTGTGTTGTGGCCGCACAACACCCCTCCCGCACAATAGGACTTAGCACACAACACTTTTCTGTGCTCAATCCAGTATTTAGTGCAAGGACAGGTATCGCACAATGACATTGCGCACAATGAACTGGAGCACAATCACTTCAGCCCACAATAGCTTGCACACAGTCATTTTTAGCGCACAACATCTTGCGCACAATGAACTGGTGCACAATATCTTGTGCACAGTCATTTTTAGCTCACAATGACTTGTGCTTAAAATGTAGATTTGGACTCCGAATTTATTTGCCCTTTCTCCTCAACAATCTTTTATACTTCCCCTTTAACATATTAAACTTCTCTTCCTGTATAGGTATTTGATGGCTAGCTCAAAAAGACATCTCGCCTCTCCAAGTACTGCTAGGCCTTCTACTCGTAATCTACCGAGACCAGTAGTCAGAAGAGACCCAGATCCGTAGAAGGCTACTCTTCCTTTTTCAAAGAGCCAGCTCCTGTCATCATTAACTTTTATGATCGTATCCAACGCCTGTCTGAACATATCTACACGGCTATACTGATGAAGGAAATAGAGGGACCTCCTACTATAGGACAAGAATATGATTGGAACGATTGGTTAAAATGCACAGCCAATTTTCGCACAGATGCTCGTCCTTCTACTGCTGAAGCTTCTCCTGTTCCGGCCATTTTTAAGTGAGCAAGAGAAAAGAGTAAAGATGAAGCTTTCCAAGAAAAGATTCGGGAACACAATCGGAGGCGTTTTCAGAACGCCTGGGATTCAATCAAGTTGAATGCCGAGGTGATCAAATTTCGCAACCCTTATAAAGATGAGACTATTGCTCTCCCTTTGCAACTTCAGCGCCACCGGTCCATACTTCAAAGCGAACTGATCGACTATATGGCGCAGAACAGGCTCCTGTATGTGTCAAATTAGGTGATCAAAGAGCCACAAATCCTTGAAGGTTATCTCATAGAAAAAGGCTTAACTCAAAAGACTGGGCAAATAAGATATATGAGCTTCCTCACACCATGTTACAATCCTCATTCCTTATACTTCACTCATTTCTTTGAAATGATTCAACAGCGCTTTCGTCATCACGACTCCTCGTGGGGTAAGGAAGAATTTAGGACATGGGGTCTTTGGACTGATCATCTATATTACAGTACATGGGCCAAAGCGATCTTGAAGAAATATGAAGATGTTCTTATTGTAGCAAAAATATATCATGCTATAGAAGCCACCCCAGAATTCTTCCAAAAGGATACGATGATTTATAAGGGCTTTCTGAAGAACTGGTCTCCCACTACAAATTCTTTCCATCTTCCTGTCAGAGAAGTAAGTATCACCTTATGGGATTTATATAGGATGGCTGGACTGCCTATCTCTGGATCCTTCCTCGATGAATACGTTCCTACAAACGAGGAATTTACCTATGTTGCTCCCAACAGAACACCTAAGATTGCAACATCAACAATCAAACTTTTCTATGAAACGTCTTATTTTGTTGACGTCCATAAGATATCCCCTCTTCAGTGGCTTACACATTTTTTCCGATATTTGGTGTAAGCGTTCTAACTTTCTCCTTTTACCTTTTAGACAACACTTGCCTATAAATATATAAATTGTCCCTTCCTCCCTTTTTCAGGTTCCCTAGCAGCCATTGTGCCAAATTAGAAGCCAATCGTAAAAAGATAAGGGGCCCGACTAAATTCACCATTGAAACTGAATTCGCTGCTTTCTTGGCTTACTGGCTGAGTTTAGTCATGCTTCCAAGCTCAAAAAGCTCAGACTTTATTCGCCCAACCTTATTCGTGGCGGCAGGTGTAATGGCGGAAGGTAGAAAGAAATATTCTCTGGCCCCTCTTGTCTTATGCTCGCTATATAGGGCTTTCGGTCATGCTGCGGTGCACTACTCAAGCCCATCATTGGGAGTTACATCTTTTTACTCCATGACACTATTTCTCCAGATGGCTTGGCATTTACTTCCCTTGGACTTATAATGACACGGAGAAGGCTTATGTCCATCCCGATCATTTACCTCTGTGGCATTTCTCGAAGCAAAAGATGATAAAGAAGGGGTACGAATGGATAACGGATAAAATTGACAGCATGTGTGAGACCCGTATCCTAGCCCGTACCATTCGGTAGGGCTTTTACGGTCCTCTGGTCGAATTTCAGCTGCCTGCGATTTGTAACTGGCATTTGCGTGTGATCCTGAGTCATATCCCGTATTCTAGAGTCGGCTTGACCAGAGGCTTGTCCCCAGCGACCCGTCGTCGCTACGGTTTCGATGCCGCGTCTCGCGCGTTGAGGCAATACTTGAGCCAGGAGATGTGGGCCCGCCTTCAGTTGAAGAAAACGGCGCGCATTTGCAAACCCAAGAGAATCACATCATATCAAGTCAAGTATATATGCCATCAATCACCTCAAGCAAGTACAACACCCCTCCCCTAAAGTCAACTCTCTCTCTCTTACAACCCATACATGTCAAGTACACCCATCACCCATCCCTCTCTCTCTCTCTCTTTATATCCCATCCTCCCTCTCTCTCTCTCTCTTTGTGTGATGGATTGTGGCCCACCTTGATGCATGATATTATCCATGCCATTCATCATCCGGTTGGTGGAAATCCCACCCTGATGTAGGATCTATACTGTCCGGTGATCAGGCCTGGATGGAGGTAAAAACAAATATCACTTGATCCAACACATGTGGCCCACTGGACGTGGGACCACCGTGATGTAAGTGCTTCACCCACTGTCGAATCCCTGGACGGTGGAAAACCACTTGCTCGTTGCTCCTATGCAGGCCGCCCGTCCAGGGCCTAGATGCTGGGCTGCATATTATATTAATAAATATTATTATAATATATATTATATACATATATATTTGGTGGGCCACCACGTGGACCCACCCATGATGATATGTTGTATCCTCACCATCCATAGTCTGGACGGTGGACACCCACCCACTGAGTACACCATCCATATCAGTGGGACCCACATGAGTATGTGTTTTACACACACCGTCCAACGTCCAGACCCTAGACGCTGGACCTCTTTCAATATATATATATATATATATATATATATATATATATTATATATATATATATATATATATATATATATATATATATATATATATATATATATGTACCGTGGTGGGCCCATGTGGGACCCACTTGCTGGATGGATTGGTTATGGTACCTCACACCAACTATTCAACTGACGTGTCAACATTAGTACGCTCTCTGTGCCCCACCGCTGATGTATGGGCCTTATCCACACCGTCCGATGGCTGGACGGTGGGACCCACCATTGATGTATGTATTTTATCTCCATGTCATCCATTTGCTGGGCCCACCTTGATGTATGTATTACACCCAAACGGTCCATCCAATTGACGAGCTCGACTTGAGGCTTGAGAATAAAAATGAGGTAGAGCTATCAGGTGGACCACACTACAGAAATCAGTGGAGATTGAGCACCCACCATTGAGACCCTTTTTGGGTCATAGAAGTTTTGGATCAATATGAGATTGTTTTTCCTCTTAATTCAGGTCTTTGTGACCTTATGATCAAATTAGATGGAAAATAAACGTTATGGTGGGCCCCTGAGAATTTTAAACGGCGAAATCATTATCTCCACTACTATTTGTGGTACGGTCCAGATGATCCCCCGATGTTATGTATGAGAGGCCCATTGGTGCAGCCCATTGATGTGGCCCATTGTGATGTATTCGAGGCCCATGGGCAAGGCCTGATGAGATGTATTTATGGCCCATGTTAGAGGCCCATATGATGTATTTGAGGCTCATGTGATGGGGCCCATTGATGCGAAACATAGTGATGTGTATTAGGCCCATTGATGCAGTCCATAATATTGTGTATTAGGCCCTTGTGTGAGGCCATGGGCCCACGATACGTTTAGCTTTATGAGGGCCACCCCTTGGGAACAATGATGGTTAAATGTCCACATTGATGGGCGATGATGGTTAAATGTCCACATTGTAACCTTCCCTTAGGCCCTTTGTTAGGCCGATTACCTATCCCAATTGTTAAGGCCGATTATCGAGGCCGATTCCGATTGTCGAGGCTGATTCTGATTATCGAGGCCGATTATCGAGACAATTCCAATTATCGAGGCCGATTTCGATTGACGAGGTCGATTTCGATTGTTGAGGCCGATTATTGAGGCCGATTCCGATTGTTGAGGCAGGTTATTGATGTTGATTATCGATGCTGGTTACCGATACCGATTATGAGTATGTGATATCAATTTCGATTGTTGAGGCCGATATCGAAGCCGATTGTCGATACCGATTATCGATACCAATTATGAGTATATGACAACATAGCATCATGATACATGTCCATACGCATCATCTGCATGTTTGTTATTAGATGTGGTTAACCATTGCATATGCCACATGACAGGTTGTTTATGGGACTCCCTGATAGGCGGAGTTGCCCCACATGAGCTCACGATATACACAGGACTGATGCATGATTGGACTGTGTGATTCATGAAACTCGCCTTGTGTAATTATGATTACCGTACCCCCTAGAGACATCAGGGCTGTAGCCTTCACAGGCATATCATGGATGGCCAGATGGGACACCGAAAATCTGTTCTACATGAGGTGCTATAGATATCCCTGGGTAAAATTCCCTAAACCCTCTTGGTTTCAGAGGTTACTCCAACGTCTAGACTGAGTGGATGCATGATCGCATAAGGGCCGTATATCGTTAGGCCGTGTCCCCCACTATGTCGTGGTCGGTTGGAAGGGGTGCAGCCTTACCTGCCCGAGAGGAGGGGGCAAAGCTAGGTTGAGTTTTACCAGCTCGAGGAATGGGTTCGCTATCGATGAGCTGGGCCTGATATTGGCAGGCGGATAGTGAGGTCTCTTCCACTCACCTTATTGCGCGCGATGGGATGACAATCTAGTTTGGAGTGTACTAGACCTCGGTGATTTTCCAGAGAGGAACCGTATCAATATGTAGACTGATTGAGTAGGAGTTGCATACTCATTCATTCATTCATTCACTATCCACTCGAACTGGTGGTGCGCAACTAATTGTCGTGTACCTTCGTAATGACAAAGATTTCGGTTAGGCGCGTGACTAACCTGAGATCAGGAGTCTAGTACATTGAGTCTGGCTATCCAAATTTAGGTATGGGACTGGTTTGGATAGAAGTCCCTTGTGATGGACCCCATAGCCTGCGATACTACATACTATCATCCCGACTTCACTCCAACTTGGTCATTTCATTCGCACCGCATATTACATTGCATCCTCAGTATTTAACATTTTAGGTTGCCATGTTTTTGCATTGATATGGCTGTTAGCATTCATGCCTTGCATCGCATAGCCTTAGTACAACAGATGACACTTATAGACTTACCAGTAAATTTTCGCTTACTCTGATATCACATGATTCATGATCTTATCAATATTTCCTCTTACTCTGATATCGTATGATTCATATCTTATCAGTATTTTCGCTTATTCCGATATTGTATGATTTATGGCATTGTATTGTATACTTGACACTTACCTTGTGCCCACATTTTCACCACCCTCTAAGCTTTCTATAAGCTTATGAACGATAAATGCGTGCATGTAACATCTCGGATTTTTGCCAATTGGGATTAGATGTCCTTAGGCGATGGGTTGCTCTTAATACCTTATTATTTCGTCAGAACTGAACCCCACAGTCTAAAATCGCTTCTGAACCATTTCCTTCACAAATCCCACCCTTCACTACCTTGTGCCTTCAATTTTTCAAAGCACTTTCGCCCTAGACACTAACTTAAACTAGCTAAGTAGTAAAACTTGGATCACTTTATATACAAACTACAAAGGCCTAAGTACCATCTCAACCAGAAAACAATTAGGATTAAATCCTTTAGAAATTTAACAAAGTTAACTAAGTGCAAACTCGATTAGCCATGAAATCCGTTGGGATCGCTTTAAATACGATCTGCAAGACCCAAAACTTGTAAAACATGTGACTCTAGGTTACCCTAAAGTCTAGAGCCAAACTCATTACCCGTCTGCTCTCGGGACTGAAACGAAACTTCGTATGAGGTCTAGATCGTACATCGGGAGTCCGATTAACACGAAGCTAAGGAACCAGGACCGCCCCACTGGGCTTGACAATCGTCTCAAAAATCAGGCGATTCCGATGTCCCACGGCCATTTATTTCGATCCGGAGCGAGGGTGTGTGAAAAACACTATTCCTTTTGAAAATAAAATATCTGGAATAGTGATCTGGCACCTTTCGCTTGCGCATCAGTATTAAGCAACCAGACCGTCAGAATCAGACCAAATTACACCCTCGGATCAGGAAAATTTCAGGAACATTTACATGTACTTGGAATTTCGGATCGTGGCCCACTGACCGTTGAACTGAAAGTGGCCCGCCACGTGCGATCTGGGAATCCGTTCGAGTCGAAAACGTAATCCCTCATAGATCCATGTGTGGTGAGCTTAAGTCTGACGTTTGGCTCCACCAGAACCTCTCTTTTGAGCTGGAAAAGTGACGAAATACCTATATTAGCAGTAACCTTTGAACAGGAGTCTATTTCGGTGAGTTTTGAGGCTATATAAGGACCTTAAACCCTCTCCCATTCCAGCCATACGAATTTGGATTTGAGAGAGGGAAAAGAGAGAGAAAGTGAGGGAGAAGTGGGAGAATCTCCCTGCCGTCCTTCCCTGCTGCTATCCATGCTCCACCGCATCCTTCTTGACGCTTTTCCGGCGTTTCCGGCGTCGTTTCTAGGTAAAACCCTAACCCTAATCTGTTTTGGGGTTTAGACTGTTGTAGGTTGTGAAGTAGCTAACCTATTTCGTTCTATAGGTCGCCTAGTTGCCGTATACGGAAGCTTAGCAAACCTATCAACTCCGTTACGATTCTACGACAAAAGGTGCGAACTTTAGGTGTATAGGTTACGTTTTTCAACGCTTTCAATGTCAGATAATGATAGATTCATGATCTGCATGCAATTGCACATGTACAAAGTACTTTCCGTTTCCTGTTTCGATTAACATTGTAGAATAGGAATTTCACATACTCTAGATATACGTAGAAATACCGTATACGAATTTTTTTTTGGAGAAGTGTTTGACATGTTTATTTAATGTATGATTATACTATATATGGATAAATACTTGTTTGGCGAAAGGAATCGCCGTAATACATGTTCACTTGTAAATGCTACGTATGTTGAAATTGTGTATTCTAGAAATACTGTATACGTATAAATTTTGGAGATGTATGTATCATGATTATTTGCTGTAGTAATATATTATACATGGATAAAATACTAGCTTGGCTAAAGGATAACCCTAATACATGTTTTACTAACATACACCATGTATGTTGTAATAGTGTATTCTAAGTGTTTGTGGAAATGGCTGAATGAGTATGGAATTCTCATTCATGCTCGCCATGACTAATTGTCATGGATTCATGATTGTTATATTGGCGATACCCCCTTTGACGAAAGGATTTGCCCTAAATCACGCCACGGCCATTATACCCTCTATATGCTAAAATGTGTGGCCCAAGTGTTTATGGAAATGACTGAATGGATATGGAACTTGGATTCCTACTTGCCATGACTATCCGTCGTGGGTGTACGCGTATTATGATTGGGGCAACTCCCTAGTGAAAGGATTTGGCCTAATGCCTATGTGATCGACATATGTCATGTATGTGATGTATGTAAGTTCAAGTATAACTTGAAATGTCTGAGTGAGTAGTAGTTAGCAAATTGTAATGTATAAGGGTGTGGAGACATGATTCTCAACCTCTATAAACTATGTGTATGATCTCCTTTGATAGTTGTGTGATTAGGAATTGAACATGTACAAACTCATGCTTGTGTTGTGATTCATAACATGCTCAACTGCTTTATGATTTTAACTATGTGATGCATATGTTTAATTTATATTTATGTTGTATGATCCGTCATGGGCGATGGGGGAGCGGAGCAACGAGTGCGTGCAACAGCCCTGGCAGCCCTAAACGGATAATACCCGACTGATTGTATGATTTGAATCCTGATCTATTACTGCTTTATATCTCTGTAATTGATTGTGTTTGGGGCTATGATTATAGTCCAGGCAATCGGTAACGAGATTGAACTCGTGGCTGAGATTCATTTGCCACGTGGGATGTGTTCGACGAACTCGAGTCGTGCGTTGCCTGTCGGCAGTGGCTAGGCCACACGAAGTTGTTTATGCACTTCATGTCGTGCAGCTCAACGGGCGATCGTGCTAGTCGAGCTCATCAAGTAACCCGATCTGCCTTATGCATGTTCACCCTGTTTGGTCGCTACTGCTTGAACCTAGGGTACCAAACTTACCAGTGGCGATCCCCGTTTAACCATGGTACCTAGATCCGCTAAGTCGTATGAGCCGGGCATGGTGGTATGGGACACCGTGGTTGAGCTGTCGGCCTACGCTGGGGCCATGTGCCTCCCCGTAGTGACCATTGCGCAATCAACTCGTGAGCCGAATATGGTGGTATGGGACACTGTATTCGAGCTGTCGATACTTCGGCGAGAGCCGAGTACGGTGAGATCTGTGCTCGTGCTGACGGGCGACGAGTCCTCCGTGGTATCATCGAGTACACTCCAAGGGTCTGTGATTGGCCACGAGTCTTTCACAGCAACTAGAGTGTGAGTTGAGCCGAGTACGGTGAGACCTGTACTTGAGCTGACGGCTAGTGATTGAGCCGAGTACGGTGAGACCTGTACTCGAGCTGACGGCCAGCAATTGAGCCGCATACGGTGAGATCTGTATCCGCGCTGACGGGTGATGAGCCCTTTGCGATGCCTTCACTACGCTTCTCAAACCATAACATCGTATGAGATAACTAGGATTGACGACCCTAGAATGGATCATGTTTGGGAATGATACAAGGGAGGTACCTTAGTTTCCTAATACTGCTGTTTGAAATGGACTAATAAAAACTTGGTAATCATGAGCATCATCGCACCGCATGTGCTTTGTAGATGTGGCGCACTGAGGGAGTAAGCATTCGCGAACGTAAGATGATGTCGCTTGAGGGTGGTTTGGCAAGGGCATACAGCATCATGTCATTTCATTCTTGCATTTAATAAGAGTAGTTAGAATTATTTGATTTGTACCGCTTTATCATTACTGCTTGATTGAATTGATAACATGTTAACCTATGCCTTATTGTTCCACTGAGTTGATCACTCACTCCCACGTTACGGACGGTGTTCCGAACACCCACCAGATTTGTTGAATTTCAGGTGATGGTGATGCTTGTGAAGCAGAGCCGGACTACTTCTGTGATGATAGGAGGAGTTCTCCTATCTGTATCTCTCTGGCAGGTCAATGAAGACCTGATATTGTATTGACGGGGCTATGGTACATGGGATAGGAGGCATTACACTTCCTCACATTTGGTATATTCTAGAACTGCACTTATATTTATTTAACCTGGTAATGTTATCACACTCTGGAGACTCATCATAGGTTATCTATTTTATCTATCTATCACAGTCTTCCGCTTGCAAATTTAACTGTCTCTGGAGTATGATATGCTGTTTTGGCTTAATCTCACTCATGTTCAACGCACGAATACTGTCAACATCCAATCATCATTCATTTGTTGCATAAGTGATGTTCTGGAACTCGGAGTTGAGTTTATGCTCGACCCCCGATTTTCAGGGCGTTACAGTGCAGGTGGCGTTAGGTCACACAGCGTTGAGCTTGGAGCGTGCAGCGGACTTTTGGACCTTGATTTTTGACATATGTATTTCCCCTTTAGCACTGTATTCAAGTGTTTATATTAGTGGATATGTCATGATGATGTTGCCTTTGTGATTTGGGTAAACTTGTGGTTATACTTCTTATGAGATAAATGTACGTTGGAAAAATCCTCCTTGTGGATCTCAGGATCGAAATTTGGCGTATGGCCGCTGGGAGCCGAGAATGGGATACTACGGAGGCTATCGACAACGGATTCGGCGATCGAGAATTTTGTGAGCCCGGTTTCCGAGTTTGGGGCATGACAGCATGGAATCTATTGACTTCTTCCCTTTTTATTTGGATTACCAAGCTAAAAACAGAGATATGAAGGATAACAATAACTTGAAACCTGTTGAGAGAACCTTCTTTCTTTGTATCCGTTCATGCAGTCTTCCCATGCGATAAAGCGTAGAGTTCTAGCGAGAACCATACTATCTAAGTCGTTTTGCCAGACAATTTGGGTATGATCAAGCTATGCCCTAGGCAAGTAAGGAGGTTACACGGACAATGAGAAGCTATGGAGTCGGCCCCTACAATTGGGCTTTAATATGGAAGCAGCTCTTCGCAAAGAATTTTGGCTCTCAATTTCTTCTTCTAGGGTATAATCACCGAGTAACAGCTTCATGTACCTAGATGCGGTGGTGGGTGCATCATTACTACTTGGTGCGCAACTATTTTCCAATGGACCAGCCTATCTGGGTTCCTCCACGCTTGTGGAATTATAGGCCAGAGCAAGGGATTGGATATTTTTACGAGAAAGATCAGGCCGCCGTTCCGGGAAAGCTTCATCGTAAAATTTCTGTAGAAGAAACCATTAGAGAAATAAAGCCTCCAAATACTTTGGAAGGATGGATTGCTTTTGGTTCTCCTTTGGATTTGATAAAACAGGGAGAAAGACTGGCCACTCTTTGCAATGAATTTGAAACTACAGGCGGTGTTCTGCCTTCCCCTACTCCTGAAGGAGGAGATCAGCCTACTCAGCCTGCTCCCATCATCCCTCCTACTACAAAGCTCATCACTTCTACAATTTCTCCTACTATTAAACTTGCAGCCACCGTAGTTATCCTGGTTGTGGACCTTACAACAACTACAACAAGTCGTGCTACAGCCATAACTTCTCCTACCGTGTGTCGGATTGTTATTACTACATCTCCCATGACTCACTCGTGTGCTAAGTCATTCTCCTGAGGTTCTAGAACAACAGGCCCCGTCTCCCACTCAAAGTGCACGTCTTCTCCCTGTGAAGACTACTTATAAGGGAAAACAAACTATATCGGAGGAAGACAGCTCATCAGAATATTTAGCGAATACTGCAAGCGATGATACATCTTCTCCTACAAGCTTAATCGATGAGGAAGATGCCTTGAATGCAGATACTGATGCTGAAGTGGATATTGGAGAAGAAGATGATGTTAGAGTCGAGTCTCCACTTCCTGATGCTCTAATCACTCGTCCAGATGCCTCTCATCCAATTCCAGTGTCCTCCTTAGATGAGGAGCAACTCGATTACGGAGAATATTCTCCTGGTGCAAATATCTTTCTTTCTTTTAATGCCTCTTATTCTCCATGTATTATGGAAATTGCAGATGTGGTTACTCACGAACCATCAACATTAAGAGATACAGAGACTCAATCATCCGAAATTCGGCAACAACAGGAAATGTACTTCTTCTTCCCAACACAGAAGTACTCTTGTCGAGAGTCCCCACGACATCTGATGTCCCCGTTCAGGCTGTAAGTCTCTTATTGTGCGTCCTTCTCCTATTCAGCTAGTAGCTCGAAGTTTAGAATATTTTTCTGATCCAGTTGACGTCCCAACTCCGATTACTCTCAACTCAAGTATTGTAGGTGCAATGCCGTGCAAAATCGGGGGTCGAGCAGGAGCTCAACTCCCGAGTTCCAACGCATCACTTATGCAACATAGATAATGATGATTAAATGTTGTCCATGTTAGTGCATTAAACATGAATGAGATTAAGCTAAACCAGCATATCATACTCCAGAGATGATTAAATTACGCAAGCAGAAGTTTGTGATATATATATAAAACATTTAAGTTGTTATAAGTCTCCAGAGTGTGAATCATGATACCAGGTTAAATAATTAAATGTATTGTTCCAAGATATACAAAATAATGAGAGTGTAATGTCTTCTATCTATATCCCTGTAGCCCTGATACGCAACTCCAGGTCTACATAGACCCGCCAGAGAGTTGCATGTAGAAGAATTCCCCCTCGTCATCATAGAAGACCGCTCCGCTACGTAAGCATCACCATCATCTGCAACTACAACAGGGTCTGGTCGGTGTTTTAAAACATCGTCCCAGAACGTGGGAGTGAGTGATCAACTCAGCGGAGTTATAAGGCAAAGGTTAACATGTTATCAATTCAATCAAGCAGTAATGATAAGCAATACAATCAAACATCCCTAAATACTCTGGTTAATGTAAACATGATATGTATTAATGATGTATGCTCTCGCCTGCACTCCCTCTGCGATCTTCCTCTTACCGTCGGGGCATGCACTCCTTCCTCTGTACTCAACACCAATGCCAAAGGCACATGCAATGCGGTGCATGAGCGTGATTACTGAGTTCTTATTAGACCTTTTCATACAACAGGATTGGGAAGCTAAGGTACCTCCCTTTATATCATTAACCCAAACAATGATCCATCTAGGGTCGTCAATCCTAGTTAATCACATATGACCGGCAAGTTCGCGAGTTTACACTATAGGTCGCTACGAGAGGCTCGTCACTGTCAGCGTAGGCTTAATTCACACTCGAGGTCACTACCACCAATGCCCTACGAACTAGTAGTCTATTTTTGAAGGCTCGTCACCAACCCAACTGGGGACCAGAGCCAAGCCGCATCGGGTAGGGCTATTTCATACTTGAGGTCACTCCACCAAAGCCCTACCAACTGACAATCTATTTTCGAAGGCTCGTCACCGACCTGACTGGGGACCACAGTTACGCTGCACCAATATAGGCCAACAGCTTGAATATAGTGTCCCATACCACCGTATTCATCTCATGAGTTTGGTTTGCTTACTAGTAAATACGGGGAGGCTCATCGCCCCAGCGTAGGCCAACAGCTCACCATGGTGTCTCATGCCACCATGCTCGGCTTATGAATCTTAGCGGATCGTGGTACCATGGTTAAATGGGCTTTTCACTAGTAAGTTGCTACCTTAGATTCAAGCAGGAGCGTCCATACATGGTAAACACACAATAGGCCAATCGGTTTATTAAACAAGTTCGACTGGTACGATTGTACACCGAATTAATCGACATGGTACCACTGTCGACAATCATTGTATGCATCGGATTCATCGAACGTGTCTTGTGTGGCGAAATGACCTCAACTACTACTCAAGAATCATTACTAATTGCCTGGACTACATCATAGCCCCAATCACGCTTCAAAAGATAGCATCACAAGTGATAATCAATGACAGCATGTGACAACCAAATCTAAATATAAATCGTAGTTGAGTATTTCAACAAACACATAATACACATGTTATCTTACATAGGCATTTCATCCGTATATCACATAGTAGTAAGATAGGTTACATAAAGGGAACTATAATTATAGAGAAGGGGATTGAGAATCCTATCTCAACATCCTCGTTAAATACATTCCAACAAGCATTTCCTCATCAGGCTTTTTATCAAACACTTAGACTACACATTTCAACATACATGTATTAGACTAGTTATAACATATATCCTGGCAAGCCTTTTTACAAAGGAGTTGCCACATACACAACAATCATATGTTCATAGTTAATAATCATGGCAAGCACATATCCAAATTCCATATTCATTCAGACATTTTTACAAGCACTTAGACTACACACTTCAACATACATGACATATGTTGGTTATAACAAGTGTTAGGGCAAATCCTTTCACCAAGGAGTTGTCACACATATGAAAACCATATATTCACGGCGAATAATCATGGCAAGCACGAATCCAAATTCCATACTCATACAGTCATATCAACAAACACATGGAATACATTATATTCAACATAGTTCATATATATGTGTAAAGCGAGGGAAACATCATATCTAAGCATGTGATAGCAATCAAGTCAGTCATAAATCATTAATTGACATTAAAAGCCTTGAAAACCATAACCTAAACGTTTATAGTCCGCACCTTTCACCGGTAGACCTGTAACGAACTCAGTTTAAACACTAAGTCCTCGCCTATGGCACAACGAAAACCTATAACATGAAATAGGTTAGCTATTTCACTATTTACTCTATTTGAATCCCTAAAACAGATTAGGGTTAGAGTTTCTTACCTGAAAATGGAATCAGAATCGCCGGTATAGTAATACAGTAGCGATGGTTAAGCACATGGAGGGGTGGGATCGAATCCTAGGAACAAACTCTCACTCTCTCTCTCTTCTCCTCACTTTTTTCTTCTCTTTTCTCTTTCTTCTCTCTCTCCCTAGGGTTTGAAATTTGTATGGAATGAGAGAGAGAGGGTTTTAGGTCCTTATATAGGATCAAAATTGATGGGAATGGCCCCAGGGCCATGGTATACTTATGTTATAGCCAAAGACTGGCCGTTTCGGTCCAACGGAGCTGATTTGGAGGCCCCTTTTCTACATGCGATCAGACTTAAGCTTTCTGATATTGGATCTAGGCCAGGTTAAATCTCGGCCTGATCGAATTAGTGGATTGGCCATGGGGGACCAATTTCAATTCAACGGTCACCGATACTCGATCAGGGTCATAAGTGCACTGACCTATGTTGAAAATTCTCCCTGATTCGAGGGTGTAATTGAGTTAGATTCTGACAGTCTGAATCCTTAGATTTGACCGGCAAGCGAATGACTCAATTCACTTAAGTCTGAGTTCCTTTTCTAAAGATATTCTCGTTTCTCACACACTTCGATCCGGGCTCAAGTTGTGCATTTCAGGATATTATCTGGACTTGATTTCTGAGGTGGTTGTCAAGTCCAATGAGGTGCTCAAAATGATATAGTTTCGTAGTTATCGAATTTTTGACGCGCGGTCCAGGTCCAATACGGAGTTTCAATGCGCTCCCGAGGGCAACTGGGTTTAGAGATCGATCCTAGGTTTCAGGATAATGTAGCGTTAGCGATACTACTGATTTTGGGTCTTGTAGTTTGTATTGAAAGCTGTCCAAGATAATTCGACAGGTGATTTAGTTAAGCACTTAATTAATCTTCATCTAATTTCTAAAGGATTTGGTCCTTAGTGATTTCTGCCTGAGGTGGTACTCGGGCCTTTGTACGGATTTTTTCGGGATGTTACAATCTACCCCCTTAAAGAACAATTTAGTCCCCAAAATTGCCTAAGGGTAATACATAAGGTTTACATACGTTTTAGGGTATATAATAACTACATCAGCCTAGCTCATATTGGTCTACCCCCTTAAAAGTTTCTACCTTGAGGTTTGAAGATAAATATCCAAATCTTGATTATCGTGCTAAGTGTTTGATGTTAAAGTTTACCTAAGGGTGATATAATCTACTCTTTATGATTGGGCTAATACGGAAAGACAGTTGTGGTGGGCTCAAATCCGATAGGTCGATTGCCTGCCTGACCAGGGCAGACAACTCGTTGTATCCCTTCCTTATCCTGATGGATCTTGGTCTTCTGCTAGGTCAAAACAGTGAGTCCTTTTGTAATCACCCAGGATTGAGAATTGAGTTAAGCCGCGAATGCCTCGTAGGGATATGGTTCTGAAATTTCGAAACCTGATCATCCTAAGTATTTAAGGAGTATTATAATTCATTAGGAGGTTTAAGCCTCATATCTATAAGGTTGTTCTTTGGGTCTTATTCAACGAGAGCTCTTGTTTGACCTATGTTTAACTTGGTGGATAATAAGTTCTTCCATGGTGCTCATAGTCAAAAGACTATACTAGAAGGGTTTTCAATCTCCTAAAATTATATTTGTATATCACCATTTCGATCATATGGCTAAGGGGTTATGGGCAGATTACACTTTGGTTTCATTAACTTTGAGAGGAAAGGAAGAGTTGAGAGTCCTAAAATATTTCAGAGGTTTGAAATGCTAGCAACATAAGGTCGCGGGAAAGGAAAGAAGAGGGACATCTCCTCTACGCGATATGAACCTTGAATTTACAAGGGAAAAAGAAACTTATAACATTTTACTGTAGACCGCCTCTAACATGAGCTTACGGAGTATTAAACTATGAAACTTAATCCTACCCGAGGTTTCTAATTTAATTGTACAAAAACAACTAATATATATTATATATATATATATATATATATATATATATCTTTATGTATAATCAAATTTAATCACAAGATAATTCCTAGTATGATTATAAATAATTACTAATTAGACACCACATACTAAACTTTAATATGAAAAGATATGACCAACCTATTGGCAACTTGAAGTTGTAGAAATTTTTCGTTTCGACCCTTCTATTATTTACAACAATATTTTTCCACCTCTAGTTACTATATTATTTTTATAATGTGTATAGTAATCCATTGTTAGGCCTATTCTTTCATACGAATTGGTTTAATAGACCCGTGTCTACCAATAGGAATACAGGTGTACCTTGAATGTGGGCAGTGACCTCAAAGGTCAAAGGCGCTGTAATTGTTGACTCGGTGCTTCTCTGCAAGTGTATGCACATGGGCTTTTTGAGGATGGTTTGGTTATGCTGCCATAGGTCGTCGAGGTGGCCTATTTGAGGTACAGGCGGTCGGTAATATGGCTGTGCTGGTAGTGCAGATCGTAGGGGTGGAGTCGTTATACCTCGTGACAGCTGACGGTCGATCTTCTGAGTGGCGTGACACCGTTATCTTTCATCTTGGTGAAACAGAAGGGTCAGTGTGTCCCCCTTTATTGCAATATGTACACCAACGATCATTCATCTCTGTTGGGTTGGCGGAGTCACGAGCCTGGGAGGTGAGTCTACATGTGGCCTCTTACCTAGGACTGGCCGGTGCTGTGATTCGGGTGAGGCCTCGAGCCCCATTGGTATACGTGTCTGAGAAAGTCTGTCTCCATCTTGTTCAGCTCGTAGAGACACTTTGAATAGCTCGACGTAATTGGGAATGCTAGAGCAACACGTCTTAGTGCGGATATCGGGCCGCGACACATATGAAAAAAGCCGCATTTTCATCGGTCCATCAGTTAGTATCAAATGAGCGTATCTGGGTAGCTCCGTGAATTTTTTTCTCATATACTGACATGGTCATCCTTCCCTGTCGGAGGCGAAGGAACTCACCCTCCTTTTCATCACGGTACGTGAGAGGGAAATACTTCCCGTAGAAGCGCATCTCAAAAGCCTCCCAGGTCCACACTTGTCCTGTGGGAGCTGTTCGTAGGATGCTGTCCCACTGTAAACTAGCCTCCTTCTCGACATATAGGTGGTTAGCTCAACTTATTCTGCCTCAGTGCAGTGTAGCGGCTTTAACATCTTAGAGATGCGATCTAACCAACAATCATACTCCTCGGGTCTGTGAGTACCCACAAAAGAGGGAGGACGAAACCGCTGAAAGCACTCAAAGAGTCTGCTGGTATTCATGTTCCCAGCGGGGTGTATAGGTGGTGTCGGCATAACCACACACATTCTAGACAAGGGCCCCTGCTATGGTGGCAAAAAACTGTTGCTGTTGCTGCATTAAGAACATCATCTGCTCCAACCTATCAAGAGGAGGAGCTGACAAGGCACGTATGCATCGATGTGTCGCACGGTTCTGTTATGTAACCGGTGGTGCAACAGGTGTTGGCTCATTAGTGGGGCCAGTGGCCGCTGTGACCCGACATCGTCTCAAAGTCCGGGCCCAAGCTAGGGTCCGTATGGCTACCGTTCACGGGAGATGCCCCATCAACGATTCGCCCAGTGGAAGACGTGCCGAGCTACGTGTGCTCTTAGGTGGCATTCCCTATATACAAGATAGGGTGCAACCCGTGAGATTTAGCATATAACACTCAATTCTTCAGCATTCTACACATCCATAATGAAAGGAGTTGTGTGCATTCCATCTAACAAAATTCGCCACAATACATGAGATGCAGTATTACATGGATCATGAGTGAAGATGCATGAGAGCTAATCTAAGCAAGGTTCCAAACACTAAAGCATACCAACCACTCTACCCTATCACTAAGCCTATCAAGGCTATCCATAAAACAAGAAGAACAACAACAAAGCAAACTAAAAGACGACTACATATTGACTAGTTGTCGGAATCTGGCGATGGTGGAGGTGCACCCTTGTCCTGCAAACAACACAGGATGGCCTTCTAAGTGCGAGACACCTTCTTGAATATCTGCTTCACGTAGGCCTGGGTCTCACCAACCTCTTGTCGTAGGGCGGCTTGACCCTTCTCAAGTTGAGCCAATCGGGCTTCTATAGCAGCCCGATCACTGCCACGCTCCTGTGTAGCAGGAGGAGAGCCTCATCAGTGCCTGGGCCTCCTCTTTTCTCCTGCTCTCCTTCTCCTCTTCTCCATCACTTTCCTCTTCCTCACTCCCTTCCTTCACTCCCCTCATCTTCTTCACGGCCTTCCTCGTCCTCATCCCCATCACGTTGCGGTCACGGTTCAATCTTCATGTTGGCGAGTGTGGTGTCATTTATAAAGTGAATCGGCACAACTCACCAAGGCTAAGTCCGTAGTCGAACTCAGGAGCAAGCTTGCATATAAATCGGCCAAAGGGAAGTGTAGTAGCCGTCCTAGTAGAACGGGCTGCCATGACTATCTCATGTAGGATGAAGGTAGGCAAGCACAAGTTATCTCCCTACCCGATATGATACAAGAAGTCTACCATCAAGCGCGTGCACTCATTGCGGTTGCTCCACCTGGGATACACATTGTATGTGAATATATGGTGGAGTAGTCAGAAATCAGAAGTCATCTTGATAGCTGGGAGGTAAGTGACTCGGTTGCTCCAATGGACCAAA
>JAJHSJ010000014.1:36085048-36166106 GCA_021015155.1 Magnolia officinalis
ACAGTTTTTGTAACGACCTGAAAATTTCCGTACATTGGGCCGAGTACCACCTCGACCAGAAATCACATAGGATTAAATCCTTTAGAAATTTAACAAAGTTAACTAAGTACTAAACTCGGTAAATCATGAAATCCGTTGGGATCGCTTTAAATACGATCTGCAAGACCCAAAACTTGCAGAATTGGTGACTCTAGGTTACCCTAAAGTCTAGAGCCAAACTCATTACCCGTCTGCTCTCGGGACTGAAACGAAACTTCGTATGAGGTCTAGATCGCACATCGGGAGTCCGATTAACACGAAGCTAAGGAACCAGGACCGCCCCACTGGGCTTGACAATCATCTCAAAAATCAGATGATTCCGATGTCCCACGGCCATTATTTTCACTCCGGAGCGAGGGAGTGTGAAAAAACTATTTCCATCCAAGAGAAAATAATCTGGATAGTGATCTGGCACCTTTCGGTTGCGCGTCAGTATTAAGCAACCTGACCGTCGAATCAGACCAAATTACAACCCTCGGATTAAGAAAAATTTCAGGAACATTTACATGTACTCAGAAATTCCGATCGTGGCCCACGGACCGTTGAACTGAAAGTGGTCCGCCACGTGCGATCTGGGAATCCGATCGAGCCGAAAACGTAATCCCACGTAGGATCCGCAGTGGGTGAGCTTAAGTCTGACGTTTGGCTCAAAGAGGGCCACCAGAACACCCCTTTTGAGCTTGAAAGTGGCGAAATGCCTATGTAAGCAGTTACCCTGAACCTGAGTCTTTTTGGGAAGGTTTTTGGCTATAAAAGGGCTTAGAACAGCCCCTCTCACAGCCATACGAATTTGGGTTAAAACCCTAAGAGAGAAAGAGAGAAAAGAGAGAGAAACTTGTGGAGATCGACCGATCTTCCTCCTGCTGCTTCCACTCTCCCACGGCCAACACCGCTCTATTCCAAGAGATTTCCCCCGCGGTTTCCACCCCATTTGAAGGTAAGAAACCCTAACCCTAGGTCTGATTTGAGCCTGATTAGTGATAGGTTAAGGAAAGACTAATCGAATGCGATCTTTAGGCTAAGAAACTCCCGTATACGGAAGCACCAACCTTCTTGCTGATTCGTTGGAATTCCAAGGGCTGAGGTGAGGACTTTAAGCGTATAAGTTACGGTTTTCAACGCTTTCAATCAGATAAGATAGATTCATGATCTGCATGCAAATGCACATGTACAAAGTGCTTTCCGTTTCCTGTTTCGATTAGCGATAAAGATATGGAATTTTACATACTCTTGATATACGTAGAAATACCGTATACGTATTTTTGTTGAGAAAATGTTTGACATGTTTATTTAATGTTTGATTATATCATGTGTGGATAAAATACTAGTTTGGCGAAAGAGATCGCAAAAATATATGTTCATGTGTAATGTCATGTATGTGGAAATTGGTATTCTAGAAATCCCGCATACGTGCGGATTTTGGATATGTAATTGTAATGATTATTTGCTATGAATACGATATACTGGGAAAAATACTCCCGGGGCTTAGGGACAGCCCAATCACGAACTTGCCTAACATACGTCATGTATGTTGGAAACGTGTATTCTAAGTGTTTGTGTATGTGCATGTAGGTGTACATGTGCATGTACTAGTGCCTTAGATAGGCGCTGATATGGGTTCTCCTCCTCCCTTAGAGACATGTAGGATCCCCTCCATGCGGTGGTTCACCGCAACCACTTAATTGTATTGCACACACAATTCTATCCCTATGGGGATAGTGCTTTATTACATGCATTACAAATGCTTTAAACATGCTTCTCAACATGCTTTGTAACATGCTTTACTTCATGTCTTACTTTATGCTTTATAACATGCCGACTAACATGCTTGTATTGCTTGTTTACCATGCTTTACTTCACATGCTAGCGATGAAAACTGTTTGAGTTTGGGACTATGTTTATAGTCCAAACACTCGGTACCAGACTTGTGATTGTGGCTGAGATTCATGTCGCCACAAAGGACGGGTCCGGCGAACCCGAGTCGTACTTCGGTTGGCGATAGTGGTTGGCCACGCGGAGTGCTTTTGCGCTCCATATCGCTCAACTTGTGGTGCGCTCGAGCTAGTCAGCACTACTTGAACCGAAGTGTAGTTGTGTGTTCACCTTGTTTGGTCGCTACTCTACTAACCTACTGTACCAACCAACTTACCAGTGGTGATTCCTGTTTAACCATGGTACCTAGATCCGCTAAGACGCATGAGCCGGGCATGGTGGTATGGGACACCGTGGTCGAGCTGTCGGCCTATGCTGGGGCCATGTGCCTCCCCGTAGTGACCATTGCGCAACTATCTCGTGAGCCGAATACGGTGGTATGGGACACTGTATTCGAGCTGTCGATACTTCGGCGAGAGCCGAGTACGGTGAGATCTGTGCTCGTGCTGACGGGCGACGAGTCCTCCGTGGTATCATCGAGTGTACTTTAAGTATCTGTGATTGGCCACGAGCCTTTCACAGTAACTAGAGTGTGAGTTGAGCCGAGTACGGTGAGACCTGTACTTGAGCTGACGGCTAGTGATTGAGCCGAGTACGGTGAGACCTGTACTCGAGCTGACGGCCAGCAATTGAGCCGCATACGGTGAGATCTGTATCCGCGCTGACGGGTGACGAACCTGTTGCGATGCCATCACTAAGCTTCTCAAACCATAACATCGTATGAGAATAACTAGGATTGACGACCCTAGAATGGATCATGTTGGGAATGATACAAGGGAGGTACCTTAGTTTCCCAATACTGCTGATTGAAATGGACTTAATACTTGTGGTAATCATGAACATCATCGCACCGCATGTGCTTTGTAGATGTGGCGCACTGAGGGAGTTAAGCATTCGCGAACGTAAGATGATGTCGCTTGAGGGTGGTTTGGCAGGGCATACAGCATCATGTCATATCTTTTTGCATTTAACAAGAGTAGTTAGAAATGCTTGATTTGTACTGCTTTATCATTACTGCTTGGTTGATTTGATAACATGTTAACTTATGCATTATTGTTCCACTGAGTTAGCTACTCACTCCCACGTTACGGGACGGTGTTGTACACACCAACCAGACTCTGTTGCAGGATTAGAGGGCGCCTTGGTTCAGGAGCCAGAGCCCGACGTTGATGAGGACCAGGAGGAGTTCTCTTCATGCAGTATTCTGACGGCTACGCCTAGGCCGGCTGCATCGCGGGACTTTTCGGGGCCTCTTTTGAGGATGTATTTTGGGTTTTAATTTACAAACTTTACATGTATATTGGTGCTCAGCTAGTACTCATACTCTGAAGTTCAGAAAATTTTGTTACTTTACATACTTGTATATAAAATTTCAGTCTTCCGCTGTTTTTAAATGCAATTGAACTGGAGTATGAATTACTGTTTTGGTTTAATCTCATTCATGTTTATTGCGCTAACTCAGACAACATTTAACCGACATTGTGTATGTTGCATAAGTGATGCGTTGGAACTCGGGAGTTGAGTTCATACTCGACCCCCGAATTTCAGGGCGTTACAAGTTGGTATCAGAGCATGATTTTGATTAAAACCGGACCTGAGTTATGTCCCCACTACGTACGCTGACGCATTATACTTAGGAGGGTGCGCAAACTTTTAGAAACAGTCCTAGGGTCTCCCGACTTCACCGTTCGGTGAAATTCGTTGAAAATAGACGCGTTGATCGAGTTTGTACTCGATCCTGACCGCACACGTGGACTCCAAATCACCCCTTGACCGTCTATTGACGTGTCATGGTCACACTCCACCAAAAATATTCCTTAAAAATCGGGAAAATCAGATTGATTCTGAAATTTCTGGAAACTGCCCGTTTGGGAGCCGAACGGAGTTCGTGGGCCCCCCACGTCAGCCCATTACATTTTTCGACCAAGCCAGGGTGCATTCAGCACCCTGGGCACGTGCCAAGGTGGGCCAGGGCGCGGCAGCGCGGCTCCGGCCAAGTCCGGCCGGCGCGGCGCCGCGGGTCGGCGGCGCGCCGCCGGCCGGTTGCTTTTCGGCGGATTTCAAGTGTGGGGTTGGTCGGCCCCCACCCCTAACACATGGCACGTGCGGTTTTTGGTTTTGATAGAATAAATAGGGTTGGAAGCACCCCCTTTCCATTTCACCCCCTCTTTCAAGCACCTCCACCCATTTTCGATTTTCTCCAAAAACCCATCCCTACACCTCCAAATCTTCCATTTTTCTTCCATATCTCACCCATCCCAACCTTCCACAACAGCCCTAGCTTCTCCCTTTCCCCATTTTCTCAAGTTGGAGCTCTCATATCCCTCCTTGGAGCTCAAAAAAGTAACAAACCCCCCACTTCCTTCTTGTTTCTTCTTCATTTTCTACCTCTTGGGCTCCTCCCACACCCATTGCATTGATTATTTGTGGTGGAGCAAAGAGATCAGCCCTTAAATCCCATTTTGGGCAAATTTCCATGGCCCTCCTTGGTGTGGTGGCCACCATTTTCTCTCTTTCCTCCATCCTATCTTTCATGGGAAAGAGGAAAACCGGCTGATGATGCCGGCCCAAGTAGGCCAGCCCATTCCGAAGAAGATCCGACGTCGGGGCCGGCCCAAGCACCGTGCGGGAGTTTAGGTCAAAGCGAGACTTGGATCCCGACCATCCCGCCAGAAATGCTTACCCGATTGGCATGGAATATGGGCGCTTTGCGGGCCGCAAAGTTGTGTTTGAAGCCCATGTAGATGAAAGGATGTTCGGGCTACACCCACTGATGGACCACCTGGTGGACATCGGTTGGAATTCTATATTTGATGGCCAGTCGCCTGCATGTGAGAACACGGTCCGCGCCTTCTATGCTCACATCGTGGACGCATCTGTTGAGCCTCTTCAGTTTACTGTTTCTGTGAGGGCATTAGACGCACATTACAGTGGATGAAGTGGCTCGGATCACCAAGCTGCCGCGTGGTCAGGTACACCCAGTGGTAGCTTTTCCAGAAGTGCGCGGGAAAGGGATCGCCGCGCGCGATATCTCTGTGGTCGCCGGGTTACTTGGAGGAGAGGAAACAGCATTGCGTCGACAAAAATGGCGGAAGACCTCCGTTTACTCCATCATATTTTCACCTACAACGTGTACCCACGAACGGGTAACCGCACGGAATGTACTCGGGTGATGGTAGACTTCTTGTACAAGATGGGACATGGAGACGATATGCCTACCCACGTTCATCCTATCTCAGATAGTGCATGCCGTTCGTTCTACCAGGAACGATCTTTCGCTCCCATTTGGCCGTCTGATCTGCAGGATGGCTCGTGATGTAGGCTACAGGTTGAACATGGAGGATCTTGCACCGGTCCGAATCATAAGTGAAGCGACACTCAGGAATATGAAGATCGGCCCTCAACAGCGGCAAGCCCGACTCGACGACTCTGGTGATGAGTCGGATAGTGCCGGCGAGGAGAGTGATGAGGAGGGCGATGATGATATACAGGAAGAAGAACCTGAGGCTCAGGACACCGAGGAGAGTTCACCTCCTGTGGCTCAGGAGCCTGGTATTGATCGGGATGCTTTTGACGCGCGATTTGCCCGTCTTGAGGAAGGGCAAGCCGCCCTGCAGCAAGAAATTGGTCAAGTTCGAGCCAAGCTTGAAGAGACTGACGCCTATATAAAGAGAAGCTTCAAGAAGATGTCCCGTACGTTGAAGGCCATCCTGTGCTGTGCGCAGGATAAGAATGCTCCTCCTCCACCGCCTACTTCGGATGCTTAGTCATCCATGTGTTGTGTTTGTTGCTTATGTTGGTTACCGCGATAGGCGGTTTATGTTTTTATGTTGTTGATGTAGTAGGTAGTAGCATGCTTTGTATGTTTTCATGTAATGAATGTAATGGCTATCATGTGATTTTCTGTCGTGATTCATGTAACTCTGTGTCCATGTATTATGACAATTTTGAGTAAATGAAAAGCATGTAGCCTCTTTGTATTGATGATGTGTGGAATGCGTAAGTGCCTCATGATGTGTTTTGTGCTATATCTCACGAATGATCTACCCTATGTTGTATAGGGCATGCCGCGGCAGTATACGCGGAGCACGGCACATCTACGTTTGACCGGCTCTATGGACCAGACTCCTTCTGGTAGTGGCGGTCCTACTGACCGTGGATTGGGATCTGATCAGCCTTCTGCTGGTCCTAGTGGTGGACAGCCACCTTACACACCCCCGGTCAGAGAGCAGTATCGGCCGTCATCTGCTGCACATCATGATTCCCAGGCTGCTCCACAGCCTGATAGATTTGAGCAGCTGATGATGATGATGCATCAGCAGCAGATGCAGCAGCAGCAGCAGCAGATGCAGCAGCAGCATGAGCAGATACAGCAGCAGCAGCAGATGCAGCAGCAGATACAGCAGCAGCAGCATCAGGATCTGATGGCCACTATTGCTGAGGCCTTGTCCCACGGTGGTGGTGCGGCTCCACCTACTACGTCTGCGCATCCTGAGGAGTATTCTGAGCCTCCTGCGCGATGTGAGGATGCGCCTCTGCCTGCACCCGTTGCACCTCCTACTGGAGATGTCGGTACGCGAGGGCTACTCGAGCGATTTCAGCGCTTGAGGCCTCCTTCATTTGCGGGTTCTCACAGACCCGAGGAGGCAGAGTTCTGGTTGGACCGCATCTCCAAGATGCTACGGATGTTACATTGCTCTGAGGCAGAGCAGGTTGAGCTGGCTACCTTTATGTTTGAGAGGGAGGCCAGTTTATGGTGGGACAGTGTGCTGCGCACGGTCGCAGTGGACTTCGTGTGGACTTGGGAGGCTTTCGAGTCTCGGTTCCACGAGAAGTATTACCCGCAGACATATCGACATGAGCGGGAGGACGAGTTTTTGCGCCTCAGGCAGGGAGGCATGTCGGTGACGGAGTATGAGCACCGGTTTACCGAGTTGGGCCGCTTTGTCCCGACCATCCTCGTCAATGAGCAGATGAGGATGCGACGATTTACTGGAGGCTTGCGACCTGACATACGGTCGAAGCTTTGCTGCCTCACTATCCCTACTTATGCAGCACTGGTCCACATGTCTATGACGGCCGAGCAGGATGTGGACCGTCTGGCCCGATCACGCGGTACTATGGTTGCGAGACCGCGCCAGGATACACAGAGCAGGCCTATTTTAGGCAAGAGGCCTCGAGCCGATTCTCCCCCCAGGGCTGCAGCGCCAGTGCTTCCCATGAGACGCCCGTTGGTGACCTGCACGTTTTGCGGGAAACCAGGACATCCTGCCGAGAGCTGCTTCTCGCGCATGAGGGCTAGCGGATTTGCGCCACCGCAGAGATTGGGTCGCTCTTATCCCCAGACCATTTCAGCTCCGCCGCTACAGACCGCTCCTGCACATCCTTCATTCCGACCTCCTGTGCCGTTCTTCAGACCGCCACAGCGACCCAGGCTCCTCAGCCGAATCGCCAGCAGCAGGCCCGTGTGCATACCCTTGTTGCTGAGGCACCAGAGACGTCGATATCGGCACCGACGGCCTTCGAGGGCACGGCTCATATCCATGGTACTCCCGTTTCTCTACTGGTGGACACTGGGTCCACTATCTCTATCATTTCATGTGGGGCGGTGAAACGCCTATCTTTGCATTCTGTTCCCACTAAGGGAACGAGACTCACTACGGCCACCGGGACCTTCTCGGATGTCACGCGTTTATGCGAGAGTTGCGCGATAGATTTGGGTAGCAGCACGGAGCACGTCGACCTTATTGTTGCTCCGCTATGGCACTACGACGTTATACTTGGCATGGATTGGCTCGCCAAGATGAGGGCGGAGATAGATTGCGATGCTCGGATCGTGACCGCCTATGGACCTGACGGCACAGCGTTCACGTTCTCTGTACAGGTCAGTTGGCCCTGTCGAGTTGATTGTTATGCTGCATTACTTGTGCCGATTGATGGTCCGACACTGGAGGGTACGCCAGTGGTTAGGGAGTTTGTTGGAGTCTTTAAGACTATCCCTGGTTTACCTCCTCGGCGCGAGATTGACTTTACGATTGACCTTACGCCTGGTGCGATGCCCATCTCGTTGCCGACCTATCGTATGCCTCCATGCGAGATGGAGGAACTGCGGAAACAGATTGACGAACTTGTAGAGAAAGGCTTTATTCGACCTAGTGTGTCTCCTTGGGGAGCACCTGTGTTGTTCGTGAAGAAGAAGGACGGGTCGCTACGGTTGTGTATTGATTACCGTAGGTTGAACCAGGTCACGGTGAAGAACAAGTATCCTTTGCCCAGGATAGATGATCTGTTTGATCAGTTGAGGGGGGCGAAGTATTTCTCGAAGATTGACCTTCAGTCAGGGTACCACCAGTTGCGCGTGAGAGAGGAAGATATACAGAAGACAGCCTTCAGGACGTGCTTCGGGCACTATGAGTTTTTGGTGATGTCGTTCGGTCTGACGAACGCACCAGCCGTGTTCATGGATCTGATGAACCGGGTATTTCGGCCCTTCCTTTACCGATTCGTCATCGTTTTTATCGATGATATTTTGATATACTCCACGAGTCGGGAGGAGCACGAGGAGCACCTGCGAGCAGTGTTGGGTACGTTAGAGAGGAACCAGTTGTTTGCGCAATACAAGAAGTGCGACTTCTGGCAGGAGGAAGTCAAGTTCCTGGGACATGTGGTGTCCAAGGATGGGATAGCAGTGGACCTTGCTAAGGTAGCCGCGGTTCAGGATTGGCAGCAGCCTGAGTCGGTTACTGAGGTGAGGAGTTTCCTTGGTCTGGCTGGGTATTACAGACGTTTCATTCGGGATTTCTCGAAGATCGCCAGGCCATTGTCGCAGTTGACTAGGAAGGACCTGAAGTTCGCCTGGAATGAGAAGGCGGAGGCAGCTTTTAAGGAGCTGAAGGACAAGTTGACGTCCGCCCCTGTGCTAGTATTGCCAGAGCAAGGGGTGAAGTACACGGTATATACTGACGCGTCTCGCGTTGGTTTGGGTTGTGTGCTGATGCAGAAGGATAGGGTGATTTCGTATGCCTCGAGACAATTAAGGAAGCACGAGGAGAATTACCCTACACATGACCTGGAGTTGGCAGCAGTCATCTTTGCATTGAAGCTCTGGAGACATTACCTCTACGGAGAGGAGTTCGAGCTTTTCTGCGACCACAAGAGCCTTAAGTATATATTCACGCAGCGAGACTTGAATATGAGACAGCGCCGATGGATGGAGACCTTGAAGGACTTCAAGTTCGAGGTTTCCTACCATCCTGGCAAGGCGAACCTTGTGGCAGACGCGTTGAGCCGCAAGAAGATGATTGCATTTGCGGCACCGCTGATGATAGCCGAGTGGGACATGATGGAGTTTGTGCGCGACTTCGAGCAGAGACTCACTGTCGAGGAGCCTTTTGAGTGTGTTGCGCACGTTCGGGCGCGGCCACTTATTGACGACAGGATTGTTGAGGCCCAAAGGGCGATATACGGCTGTCTGAGCTTCGAGAGCAGGCTAGCGACGCCGTGGATTCCGAGTGGAGAGTTGGTTCTGATGGGGGTTTACGATTCCGTGGCCGCCTATGTGTTCCTGATGTGGCTGACTTGAGACGCGAGCTTCTCGAGTCTGCCCATAACTCGAAGCTTGCGATGCATCCTGGTAGCACGAAGATGTACCAGGACATGAGACGGACTTACTGGTGGGACAACATGAAGGCCCACATCGCTGAGTATGTATCTCGGTGTCTGACGTGCCAGCAGGTCAAGGCAGAACATCGCCGACCTCCTGGACTGCTTCAGCCCATGCCTATAGCGGAGTGGAAGTGGGACTTCATCTCCATGGACTTCATATCAGGGCTGCCGAAGACGAGGAAGGGACATGATTCTATTTGGGTGATTGTGGACCGGTTGACCAAATCGGCCCATTTTCTCCCTATCAGAGTTACGAACTCTGCAGACGAGCTGGCTAGACTGTACATCAGAGAGATCGTTCGTCTGCATGGAGTTCCCTTAGAGATCGTGTCGGACAGAGACACGCGATTCACATCCATCTTCTGGACTCGTATCCAGGAGGCGATGGGTGTGAAGTTGAAGTTCAGTACAGCGTTTCATCCTCAGACTGATGGGCAGACAGAGCGGGTAAATCAGATTTTGGAGGATATGTTGCGAGCATGTGTGTTGGACTTCAAGGACAGCTGGGATGACTGTCTTCCGTACGCAGAGTTCGCCTACAATAACAGCTTCCAGGCGACTATTGGTATGGCGCCTTATGAGGCTTTATATGGTCGACCTTGTAGGGCACCGCACTGCTGGGCAGAGGTTGGCGAGCGCAGCCTGATTGGCCCAGAGTTGGTCCAGACGACTACAGAGAAGATTGATATCATCAGGCGTCGATTACGCACAGCGCAGAGCAGACAGAAGAGTTACGCCGATACGAGGCGGCGACCGCTGGAGTTCGATGTCGGGGATCATGTCTTCCTTCGAGTTTCCCCTATGAAGGGAGTCCTTCGGTTCGGGAAGAAGGGGAAGCTCACACCGAGATTTATCGGTCCATTTCAGATACTGGATCGAGTGGGTGATGTGGCGTATCGTCTCGCCTTGCCTACGCCGCTTGCTTCTGTACACAACGTATTTCATGTCTCTATGCTGAAGAAGTACGTTCCTGATCCTACGCATATCATCAGATGGGAGCAGGTACAGTTGAGCGAGGATGCTACGTACGAGCTGCGCCCGACGCGTATCCTTGATAGGAAGGAGCAGGTACTACGTAGCAAGGTCATCCCACTTGTGAAGGTGCTGTGGACACATCATTCCGAGGAGGAAGCTACCTGGGAGACTGAGGCCGAGGTCAGAAAGAACTACCCTCAGATTCTCGAGGACTACGAAAAGGTATAAATTTCGAGGACGAAATTTTTTGTTTAAGGGGGGTAGATTGTAACGACCTGAAAATTTCCGTACATTGGGCCGAGTACCACCTCGACCAGAAATCACATAGGATTAAATCCTTTAGAAATTTAACAAAGTTAACTAAGTACTAAACTCGGTAAATCATGAAATCCGTTGGGATCGCTTTAAATACGATCTGCAAGACCCAAAACTTGCAGAATTGGTGACTCTAGGTTACCCTAAAGTCTAGAGCCAAACTCATTACCCGTCTGCTCTCGGGACTGAAACGAAACTTCGTATGAGGTCTAGATCGCACATCGGGAGTCCGATTAACACGAAGCTAAGGAACCAGGACCGCCCCACTGGGCTTGACAATCATCTCAAAAATCAGATGATTCCGATGTCCCACGGCCATTATTTTCACTCCGGAGCGAGGGAGTGTGAAAAACACTATTTCCATCCAAGAGAAAATATCTGGAATAGTGATCTGGCACCTTTCGGTTGCGCGTCAGTATTAAGCAACCTGACCGTCGGAATCAGACCAAATTACACCCTCGGATTAAGAAAAATTTCAGGAACATTTACATGTACTCAGAAATTCCGATCGTGGCCCACGGACCGTTGAACTGAAAGTGGTCCGCCACGTGCGATCTGGGAATCCGATCGAGCCGAAAACGTAATCCCACGTAGATCCGCAGTGGGTGAGCTTAAGTCTGACGTTTGGCTCAAAGAGGGCCACCAGAACACCCCTTTTGAGCTTGGAAAGTGGCGAAATGCCTATGTAAGCAGTTACCCTTGAACCTGAGTCTGTTTGGGAAGGTTTTTGGCTATAAAAGGGGCTTAGAACAGCCCCTCTCACAGCCATACGAATTTGGGTTAAAACCCTAAGAGAGAAAGAGAGAAAAGAGAGAGAACTTGTGGAGATCGAAGCCGATCTTCCTCCTGCTGCTTCCACTTCTCCCACGGCCTACACCGCTCTATTCCAAGAGTTTCCCGGCGGTTTCCACCCCATTTGAAGGTAAGAAACCCTAACCCTAGGTCTGATTTGAGCCTGATTAGTGATAGGTTAAGGAAAGACTAATCGAATGCGATCTTTAGGCTAAGAAACTCCCGTATACGGAAGCACCAACCTTCTTGCTGATTCGTTGGAATTCCAAGGGCTGAGGTGAGGACTTTAAGCGTATAAGTTACGGTTTTCAACGCTTTCAATGTCAGATAATGATAGATTCATGATCTGCATGCAAATGCACATGTACAAAGTGCTTTCCGTTTCCTGTTTCGATTAGCGATAAAGAATATGGAATTTTACATACTCTTGATATACGTAGAAATACCGTATACGTATTTTTGTTGAGAAAATGTTTGACATGTTTATTTAATGTTTGATTATATCATGTGTGGATAAAATGCTAGTTTGGCGAAAGGATCGCAAAAATATATGTTCATGTGTAAATGTCATGTATGTGGAAATTGCGTATTCTAGAAATTCCGCATACGTGCGGATTTTGGATATGTAATTGTAATGATTATTTGCTGTATGAATACGATATACGCGGGAAAAATACTCCCGGGGCTTAGGGACAGCCCAATCACGAACTTGCCTAACATACGTCATGTATGTTGGAAACGTGTATTCTAAGTGTTTGTGTATGTGCATGTAGGTGTACATGTGCATGTACTAGTGCCTTAGATAGGCGCTGATATGGGTTCTCCAACTCCCTTAGAGACATGTAGGATCCCCTCCATGCGGTGGTTCACCGCAACCACTTAATTGCATTGCACACACAATTCTATCCCTATGGGGATAGTGCTTTATTACATGCATTACAAATGCTTTAAACATGCTTCTCAACATGCTTTGTAACATGCTTTACTTCATGTCTTACTTATGCTTTATAACATGCCGACTAACATGCTTGTATTGCTTGTTTACCATGCTTTACTTCACATGCTAGCGATGAAAACTGTTTGAGTTTGGGACTATGTTTATAGTCCAAACACTCGGTACCAGACTTGTGATTGTGGCTGAGATTCATGTCGCCACAAAGGACGGGTCCGGCGAACCCGAGTCGTACTTCGGTTGGCGATAGTGGTTGGCCACGCGGAGTGCTTTTGCGCTCCATATCGCTCAACTTGTGGTGCGCTCGAGCTAGTCAGGCTCGCCACTTGAACCGAAGTGTAGTTGTGTGTTCACCTGTTTGGTCGCTACTGCTTGAACCTAGGGTACCAAACTTACCAGTGGTGATTCCTGTTTAACCATGGTACCTAGATCCGCTAAGACGCATGAGCCGGGCATGGTGGTATGGGACACCGTGGTCGAGCTGTCGGCCTATGCTGGGGCCATGTGCCTCCCCGTAGTGACCATTGCGCAACTATCTCGTGAGCCGAATACGGTGGTATGGGACACTGTATTCGAGCTGTCGATACTTCGGCGAGAGCCGAGTACGGTGAGATCTGTGCTCGTGCTGACGGGCGACGAGTCCTCCGTGGTATCATCGAGTGTACTTTAAGTATCTGTGATTGGCCACGAGCCTTTCACAGTAACTAGAGTGTGAGTTGAGCCGAGTACGGTGAGACCTGTACTTGAGCTGACGGCTAGTGATTGAGCCGAGTACGGTGAGACCTGTACTCGAGCTGACGGCCAGCAATTGAGCCGCATACGGTGAGATCTGTATCCGCGCTGACGGGTGACGAACCTGTTGCGATGCCATCACTAAGCTTCTCAAACCATAACATCGTATGAGAATAACTAGGATTGACGACCCTAGAATGGATCATGTTGGGAATGATACAAGGGAGGTACCTTAGTTTCCCAATACTGCTGATTGAAATGGACTAATAATAACTTGGTAATCATGAGCATCATCGCACCGCATGTGCTTTGTAGATGTGGCGCACTGAGGGAGAAGCATTCGCGAACGTAAGATGATGTCGCTTGAGGGTGGTTTGGCAAGGGCATACAGCATCATGTCATATCATTTTGCATTTAACAAGAGTAGTTAGAAATGCTTGATTTGTACTGCTTTATCATTACTGCTTGGTTGATTTGATAACATGTTAACTTATGCATTATTGTTCCACTGAGTTAGCTACTCACTCCCACGTTACGGGACGGTGTTGTACACACCAACCAGACTCTGTTGCAGGATTAGAGGGCGCCTTGGTTCAGGAGCCAGAGCCCGACGTTGATGAGGACCAGGAGGAGTTCTCTTTCATGCAGTATTCTGACGGCTACGCCTAGGCCGGCTGCATCGCGGGACTTTCGGGGCCTCTTTTGAGGATGTATTTTGGGTTTTTAATTTACAAACTTTACATGTATATTGGTGCTCAGCTAGTACTCATACTCTGAAGTTCAGAAAATTTTGTTACTTTACATACTTGTATATAAAATTTCAGTCTTCCGCTTTTTTAAATGCAATTGAACTGGAGTATGAATTACTGTTTTGGTTTAATCTCATTCATGTTTATTGCGCTAACTCAGACAACATTTAACCGACATTGTGTATGTTGCATAAGTGATGCGTTGGAACTCGGGAGTTGAGTTCATACTCGACCCCCGAATTTCAGGGCGTTACAGTTTTTCCCCACCATAGCAGGGGCCCTTGCCCAGAATGTGTGTGTGGTTACACCAACACCACCTACGCACCCTGCTAGGAACATGAATACCAGCAGATTCTTTGAGTGCTTTCAGCGTTTCCGTCCTCCCACTTTTGCAAGTACTCACAGACCCGAGGAGGCTGATTGCTAGCTAGATCGCATCTCTAAGATGTTAAAACCGCTACACTGCACTGAGGCAGAACAAGTTAAGCTAACCATCTATATGTTCAAGAAGGAGGCTAGTTTATGGTGGGACAGCATCCTACCAACAACTCCCACAGGAAACGTGTGGACTTGGGAGGCCTTTGAGACGCGCTTCCACGGGAAGTATTTTCCTCTCACATACCGTGATGAAAAGGAGGGTGAGTTCCTTCGCCTCCGATAGGGAGGGATGACCGTGTCAAAATGTGAGAACAAATTCATGGAGCTAACTAGATACGCTCCTTTGATACTAACTGACGAACCGATGAAAATGTGGCATTTTTCGGATGGGTCGCGGACCGATATTCGCACTAAGACGTGTTACACTAGCATTCCCAATTACGCCGAGCTAGTCAACGTGTCTCTACGAGCTGAACAAGATAGAGACAGAGTTTCTCAAACACGTATACCAATGGGCCCGAGGCCTCAGCCCGAATCACAGCATCGGCCAGTCCAAGGTAAGAGGCCACATGTAGACTCACCTCACAGGCTCGTGACTTCGTCGACCCAGCAGAGACGAATGACCGTTGGTGTACATACTGCAACAAAGGGGGGACACACTGACCCCTTCTGTTTCACCAAGATGAAAGACAACGGTGTCATGCCACCTCAGAAGATCGACCGTCAGCCGTCACGGGGTATAACGACTCCACCCCTAAGATCTACACCACTTGCGCAGCCATATTACCTACCGACTGTACCTTAGAATAGGCCACCTCAACGACCTATGACAGCGCAACCAAACCATCCTCAACAAGCCGTTGTGTATGCATTTGCAGCTGAACCACCTGAGTCAACAACTGCAGCACCTTTGACCTTTGAGGTCACTGCCCACATTCAAGGTACACCTGTATTCCTATTGGTAGACACTTGGTCTATTAAACCAATTCGTATGAAAGAATAGGCCTAACAATGGATTACTATACATATTATAAAAATAATATGGTAACTAGAGGTGGCAAATATGTTGTAAATAATAGAAGGGTCGAAGCGAAATATTTCTACAACTTTGAGTTGCCAATAGGCTGGTCATATCTTTTCATATTAAAGTTTTGTATGTGGTGTCTATTAACGAATTATTTATAATCATACTAGGAATTATCTTGTGATTAAATTTGATTATACATAAAGATATATATATTTTAGTTGTTTTTGTACAATTAAATTAAAACCATCGGGTAGGATTGAGTTTCATAATTTAATACTCCGTAAGCTCATGTTAGAGGCGGACTACAATAAAATGTTATAAGTTTCTTATTTCCCTTATAAATTCAAGGTTCATATCGCGTCGAAGAGATGTCCCTCTTCTTTTCTTTCCCGCGGCCTTATGTTGCTAGCATTCCAAATCTCTAAAATATTTTAGGACTCTCAATTCTTCCTTCCCTCTTAAAGTTAATGAAACCAAAGTGCAATCTGCCCATAACCCCTTAGCCGTATGATCAAAATGATGACATACAAATATAATTTTAGGAGATTGAAAACCCTTCTAGTATAGTCTTTTGACTATGAGCACCATGGAAGACTTATTATCCACCAAGTTAAACATAGGTTAAACAAGAACTCTCGTTGAACAAGACCCAAAGGACAACCTTATAGACATGAGGCTTGGACCTCCTAATGAATTATAATACTCCTCAAATACTTAGGATGATTAGGTTTCAGAATTTTAGAATCATATCCCTACGAGGCATTCGCGGCTTAACTCAATTCTCAATCCTGGGTGATTACAAAAGGACTCACTGCTTTGACAAAGTAGAAGACTAGGATCCATCAGGATTAAGAAGGGATATAACGAGTTGTTTGCCCTGGTTAGGCGGGCAATCGACGTATCGAATTTGAGCCCACCACAACTGTCTTTCGTATTAGCCCGATAATAAAGAGTAGATTATATCACCCTTAGGTAAACTTTAACATCAAACACTTAACACTATAATAATGATTTGGACATTTATCTTCAAACCTCAAAGGTAGAAACTTTTATGGGAGGTAAACCAATATGAGCTAGGCTGATGTAGTTATTATATACCCTAACACGGATGTAAACCTTTACGTATTACCCTTAGGCAATTTCGGGGACGAAATTATTCTTTAAGGGGGTAGATTGTAATGTCCCGGAAAAACCCTTACAAAGGCCCCGAGTACCACCTCAGGCAGAAATCACTAAGGACCAAATTTTTAGAAATTATACGAAGATTAATTAAGTGTTTAACTAAATCACTTGTCGAATTAGCTTGGACAACTTTCAATACGAACGGAAGACCCAAAATCAGTATAATCTCCGACGCTACGTTACCCTGAAACTTAGGATCCATCTCTAAACCAAGTTACCCTCGGGAGTAGATTGAAACTCTGTATCGGACCTGGACCACGCGTCGAAAATCCGATAACTACGAAACTATACCATTATAACCACCTCATTGGACTTGACAACCACCTCGGAAGTCAAGTCCAGATAATATCTCGAAACGCACAACTTGAGCTCAGAGCGAAGTATGTGAGAAACGCGAATATCTTTAGAAAATGAACTCAAACTTAAGTGAATTGAGTCATTCTCTTGCCGACCAAATCTAAGGATTCAGACTGTCAGAATCTGACCCAATTACACCTTCGGATCAGGGAGAATTTCCAACACAGGTCAGTGCACTTATGACCCTGATCGAGTATCGGTGACAGTTGAACTGAAAATGGTCCCCCGCGGCCGATCCACTGATCCGATCGGGCCGAGATCTTAACCTGGCCCAGATCCAATATCAGGAAGCTTAAGTCCAACCACATGCAGAAAAGGGGCTTCCAGATCAGATCCGTTGGACAGAAACGGCCAGTCTTTGGCTATACATAAGTATACCATTGCCCTGGGGCCATTCCCATCAATTCTGGGCCTATATAAGGACCTAAAACCCTCTCTCTCCCATTCCATACAAATTTCAAACCCTAGGGGAGAGAAGAGAGAAAAGAGAAGAAGAAAGTGAGGAGAAAAGAGAGAGTGAGAGTTTGTTCCTGGGATTCGATCCCCCCTCCACGTGCTTAACCATCGCTACTATATCGATATACCGATGATTCTGATTCCATGTTCGGGTCAGAAACCCTAACCCTAATCTATTTTAGGGATTCAAATAGAGTAAATAGTGAAATAACTAACCTATTTTATGCTATAGGTTACCGTGTTGCCGTAGGCGAGGACTTAGTGTTTAAATTGAGTTCGTTATGGGTCTACCGACGAAAGGTGCGGACTATAAACGTTTCGATTATCATTTTCAAGGCTTTCAATGTCAGTTAATGATTTATAAATGACTTAACTCCTATCACATGCTTAGATACGATGTTTCCCGCGCTTTACACATATATATGAACTATGTTGAATATAGTGTATTCCATGTGTTTGTTGATATGATTGAATGAGTATGGAATTTGGATTCATGCTTGCCATGATTATTTGTCATGAATATATGGTTGTCATATGTGTGACAACTCCTTGGTGAAAGGATTTGCCCAAACACTTGTTATAACCAACATACGTCACGTATGTTGAAGTGTGCAGTCTAAGTGCTTGTAAAAATGTTTGAATGAATATGGAATTTGGATCTGTGCTTGCCATGATTATTAACTATGAATATATTCTTGTTGTGTATGTGACAACTCCTTTGTAAAAGGGCTTTCCAGGATATATGTTATAAATAGTCTAATACATGTATGTTGAAATGTGTAGTCTAAGTGTTTGATAAAATGCCTGAATGAGGAAATGCTTGTTGGAATGTATTTAATGAGGTGTTGAGATAGGATTCTCAATCCCCTTCTCTATAATTACAGTTCCCTTTATGTTACCTATCTTACTACTATGTGTTATACGGATGAAATGCTTATGTAAGATAACATGTGTATTATGTTTTTGTTGAAATGCTCAACTACGATTTATATTTAGATTTGGTTGTCACATGCTGTCATTGATTATCACTTGTGAATGCTATCGTTTGAAGTGTGATTGGGGCTACAATGTAGTCCAGGAAATTGGTAATGATTCTAGAGTAGTGGTTGTGGTCATTTCATCACACAAGACACGTTCGATGAATCCGAGGCGTACGGTGATTGTCGACAGTGGTACCATGTCGATTAATTCAGTGTACACTCGTACCAGTCGAACTTGTCTAATAAACCGATTGACCTATTGTGTGTTTACCATGTATGGACGCTCATGCTTGAATCTAAGGTACTAACTTACCAGTGAAAAACCCGTTTAACCATGGTACCACGATCCGCTAAGACTCATGAGCCGGGCTTGGTGGTACGGGACACCGTGGTTGAGCGGTCGGCCTACGCTCGGGCAACGAACCTCCCCGTAGTGACCAGTGAGTAACCTAAACTTGTGTGTCGAATATGGTGGTATGGGACACTGTATTTGAGCTGTCGGCCTACACTGGCGCAACCTGGCTGTGGTCCCCTGTCCTGTCAGTAACGAACCTTCGAAAATAGACTGCCAGTTGGTAGGGCGTTGGTGGAGTAACTTCGAGTATGAAATAGGCCTACCTCGGCACAGTCTGGTTATGGTCCCTAATCAGGTTGGTGATGAGCCTTCAAAAATAGACTGCCAGTTGGTAGGGCATTGGTGATAGTGATCTCGAGTGTGAATTAAGCCTATGCTGACGATGATGAGCCTCTCGTAGTGACTTATGGTGTAAACTCACGAACTTAACTGTCGTATGTGATTAACTAGGATTGACGACCCTAGATGGATCATTGTTTGGGTTAATGATATAAGGGAGGTACCTTAGTTTCCCAATCCGGTTGTATGAAAAGGTCTAATAAGAACTCGGTAATCACGCTCATGCACCGCATTGCATGTGCCTTTGGCGTTGGTGTTGAGCACAGAGGAAGGGGTGCATGCTGCGATCGTAAGAGGAAGATCACAGAGGGAGTGCAGGCGAGGGCATGCATCATTAATACATATCATGTTTGCATTAACCAGAGTACTTAGGGATATTTGATTGTATTGCTTTATCATTACTGCTTGATTGAATTGATAACATGTTAACCTTTGCCTTATAGCTCCACTGAGTTGATCACTCACTCCCACATTCTGGAACGGTGTTTTAAAACACCAACCAGACCCTGTTGTAGTTACAGATGATCGTGATGCTTACGTAGCGGAGCCGGTCTTATATGATGACGAGGGGGAGTTCTCCTACATGCAACTCTCTGGTGGGTCTATATAGACCTGGAGTTGCGTATCGGGGCTATAGGGATATGGATAGATGACATTACACTCTCGTTATTTTGTATATCTTGGAACAATACATGTAATTATTTAACTTGGTATCATGATTCATACTCTGGAGACTTATAGTAACTTAAGTGTTTTATATATCTATCACAGTCTTCCGCTTGCGTAATCTAATCATCTCTAGAGTATGATATGCTAATTTAGCTTAATCCCATTCATGTTTAATGCACTAACACGGACAACATTTAATCATCATTATCTATGTTGCATAAGGGATGCGTTGGAACCCGGGAGTTGAACTCCTACTTGACCCCCGATTTTCAAGGTGTTACAAGTTGGTATCAAAGCATGATTTGGATTAAACTGGACCTGAGTTATGGTCACACGATGCACAGTGACGTAGTTTGACCTAGGAGGGTGCGATAAAACGTAGAAATAGTCATAGGATTCCCAGTTTCACCAATCGAAGAAAGTGACTGAAATTGACCGTTGGAAACAGGGCCCGTAGGGCTCTGTGATCATGTGACTGGCCCCAAATCCCTTCTAGGCCATCAATCAACAAGTTTAGATGAGTAATTGGTGCATTTTGTACTCAAAGAACCTGAAAAGTGTGAATATACACGTGATGGGAACCGGAAACTCTTAAAACGGACTCGGGGGCCCAAACGACGCAAATCGGAGGGATCCGAGGTGGGTCCCGTGCACATCCGGTGTCCCAAGGAGGGGGGGAATAGCATCCCCAATTTGGGGAGGCATCCCCCAAATGTCTAGCTACTAGGGATGACATCCCCGTTTTGGGGATGCGTACATGATTTTTGGCCAGCGGGCCGACAGATGTAAGTGGCTGTGGGGCCCACGAAATCATGTGGGACCTCTTCCATTTCCATTTTCTGCTTCGTTTCCCTCCCTCACACCACTCTAAGCTCTCCAAATCCCTCAAAACCTCATCTTTCTCTCTCAAATCCCCCTCCATTCTACCACCTTCTTCATTTTTCTTCACCACCTTCTCTCTTTCAATCATCCTCTTCAAAAGAAAATGAAAACCTATCTTCTACTACTCCCATCTTCCTTATTCCCTACACATGTGGGCACAAAGTTCATAGTTTTCTGTCTCATTTTTCAAAAGGTCTCAAAATCCAACTTCATTACAAGGTAATTTGGTTTTCGTGGCTCTTTTTGAGCCTGTGGCCGCCATTTTCTCTCTCTCCACAATTCTTTCCCTCATGGGAAAGAAGAGGGCTCCTACGGATGAAGCTGGGCTTAGCCTCCCAACCCGCCCAAGGAAGAGATCGGGCGCAGAGCCAAGTACGAGCACCTCACAAGAGCGGAGATGAAGTGGGGGCTCGATCCCCAGGTCCCCATTGAGAGAGCTCTACAGCCTGGCCTTACACATGGTAGATTTCAGGGCCATATGGTTCTATTCGAAGCAGATGTAGAGGAGAAGATCTTTGGGCTATATCCGTTGATGGACCGCCTATCAGACGCCAGATGGGGGCCTGTATTCGAAGGTAAGTCGCGTGCGACTATGGACACTGTCTGGGCCTTCTACACCCATATATAGGACCCATCGCTGGAGCCTTTGCAATTCAAGATTCCCGTGGTGAGGCGGGAAGCTGTAGTCGATGTCAGTCTAATAGCTCGGGTTATAAGGGTACAGTGTGGTGAGGTGCATCCTGATGAGAAGTATTCTAAGAGTGCGCGTGAAAGAGATCGTCGCACGTGATACCTTTGCGGCCGTTTGGTCCATTGGAGCAACCGAGTCACTTACCTCCCAGCTATCAAGATGACTTCTGATTTCTGACTACTCCACCATATATTCACATACAATGTGTATCCCAGGTGGAGCAACCGCACTGAGTGCACGCGCTTGATGGTAGACTTCTTGTATCATATCGAGCAGGGAGATAACTTGTGCTTGCCTACCTTCATCCTACGTGAGATAGTCATGGCAGCCCATTTTACTAGGACGGCTACTACACTTCCCTTTGGCCGATTTATATGCAAGCTTGCTTGTGAGTTCGGCTACGGACTTAGCCCTGGTGAGTTGGTGCCGATTCACTTTATAAATGACACCACACTCGCCAACATGAAGATTGAACCGCGACCGCAACGTGATGGGTCTGAGGACGAGGAAGGCAGTGAAGAAGATGAGGGGAGTGAAGAGGAAGGGAGTGAGGAAGAGGAAAGTGATGGAGAAGAGGAAGAAGGAGAGCAGGAAGAAGAAGAGGAAGCCCAAGACACTGATGAGGGCTCTCCTCCTGCTACACAGGAGCGTGGCAGTGATTGGGCTGCTATAGAAGCTCGCTTGGCTCAACTTGAGAAGGGTCAGGCCGCCCTACGACAAGAGGTTGGTGAGACCCAGGCCTACTTGAAGCAGATATTCAAGAAGGTGTCTCGCACTTAGAAGGCCATCCTGTGTTGTTTGCAGGACAAGGGTGCACCTCCACCATCGCCAGATTCCGACAACTAGTAATATATGTAGTCGTCTTTTAGTTTACTTTGTTGTTGTTTTTCTTGTTTTTATGGATAGCCTTGATAGGCTTAGTGATAGGGTAGAGTGGTTGGTATGCTTTAGTGTTTGGAACCTTGCTTAGATTAGCTCTCATGCATATTCTGTCATGATCCATGTAATACTGCATCTCATGTATTGTGGCGAATTTTGTTAAATGGAATGCACACAGCTCCTTTCATTATGGATGTGTAGAATGCTTGAAGAATTTAGTGTTATATGCTAAATCTCACAGGTTGCACCCTATGTTGTAAATAGGGAATGCCACCTAAGAGCACATGTAGCTCAGCACGTCTTCCACTGGGCGAATCGTTTGACGGGGCATCTCCCGTGAACGGTAGCCATACGGACCCTAGCTTGGGCCCGGACTTTGAGACGATGCCGGGTTCACAGCCGGCCACTGGCCCCACTAATGAGCCAACACCTGTTGCACCACCGGTTACATAACAGAACCGTGCGACTACATCGATGCCATACGTGCCTCAGTCGGCTCCTCCTCCTGATAGGTTGGAGCAGATGATATTCTTAATGCAGCAACAGCAACGGTTTTTTGCCACCATAGCAGGGGCCCTTGTCCAGAATATGTGTGTGGTTATGCCGACACCACCTATACACCCCGCTGGGAACATGAATACCAGCAGACTCTTTGAGTGCTTTCAGCGATTTCGTCCTCCCGCTTTTGTGGGTACTCACAGACCCGAGGAGGATAATTATTGGCTAGATTGCATCTCTAAGATGTTAAAGCCACTACACTGCACTGAGGCAGAATAAGTTGAGCTAACCACCTATATGTCGAGAAGGGGGCTAGTTTATAGTGGGACAGCATCCTACGAACAGCTCCCGCAGGACAAGTGTGGACCTGGGAGGCTTTTGAGACACGCTTCCACGGGAAGTATTTCCCTCTCACGTACCATGATGAAAAGGAGGGTGAGTTCCTTTGCCTCCGACAGGGAAGGATGACCATGTCAGTATATGAGAAAAAATTCACGAAGCTACCCAGATATGCTCATTTGATACTAACTGATGAACCGATGAAAATGCGGCTTTTTTCATATGTGTCGCGGCCCGATATCCGCACTAAGACGTGTTGTTCTAGCATTCCCAATTACGTCGAGCTATTCAAAGTGTCTCTACGAGCTGAACAAGATGGAGATAGACTTTCTTAGACACGTATACCAATGGGGCTCGAGGCCTCAGCCCGAATCACAGCACCGGCCAGTCCTAGGTAAGAGGCCACATGTAGACTCACCTCCCAGGCTCGTGACTCAGCCAACCCAACAGAGATGAATGATCGTTGGTGTACATATTGCAATAAAGGGGGACACACTGACCCCTTCTGTTTCACCAAGATGAAAGATAACGGTGTCACGCCACCTCAGAAGATCGACCTTCAGCTGTCACGAGGTATAACGACTCCACCCATACGATCTGCACTACCAGCACAGCCATATTACCGACCGCCTGTACCTCAAAATAGGCCACCTCGACGACCTATGGCAGCGTAACCAAACCATCCTCAAAAAGCCCATGTGCATGCACTTGCAGCTGAAGCACCCGAGTCAACAACTGCAACGCCTTTGACCTTTGAGGTCACTGCCCACATTCAAGGTACACCTGTATTCCTATTGGTAGACACTGGGTCTATTAAACCAATTCGTATGAAAGAATAGGCCTAACAATGGATTACTATACACATTATAAAAATAATATAGTAACTAGAGGTGGAAAATATGTTGTAAATAATAGAAGGGTCGAAACGAAAAATTTCTACAACTTCGAGTTGCCGATAGGTTGGTCATATCTTTTCATATTAAAGTTTAGTATGTGGTGTCTAATTAGTAATTATTTATAATCATACTAGGAATACATAAAGATATATATATATATATTATTTGTTTTTGTACAATTAAATTAGAACCCTCGGGTAGGATTAAGTTTCATAGTTTAATACTCTGTAAGCTCATGTTAGAGGCGGTCTACAGTAAAATGTTATAAGTTTCTTATTTCCCTTGTAAATTCAAGGTTCATATCGCGTAGAGGAGATGTCCCTCTTCTTTCCTTTCCCACGACCTTATGTTGCTAGCATTTCAAACCTCTGAAATATTTTAGGACTCTCGACTCTTCCTTTCCTCTCAAAGTTAATGAAACCAAAGTGCAATCTGCCCATAACCCCTCAGCCGTATGATCGAAATGGTGACATACAAATATAATTTTAGGAGATTGAAAACCCTTCTAGTATAGTCTTTTGACTATGAGCACCATGGAAGAACTTATTATCCACCAAGTTAAACATAGGTTAAACAAGAACTCTCGTTGAATAAGACCCAAAGAACAACCTTATAGACATGAGGCTTAAACCTCCTAATGAATTATAATACTCCTTAAATACTTAGGATGATTAGGTTTCGAAATTTCAGAACCATATCCCTACGAGGCATTCGCGGCTTAACTCAATTCTCAATCCCGGGTGATTATAAAAGGACTCGCTGTTTTGACCGAGCAGAAGACCAGGATCCATCAGGATAAGGAAGGGATACAACGAGTTGTCTGCCCTGGTCAGGCAGACAATCGACGTATCAGATTTGAGCCCACCACAACTGTCTTTCCGTATTAACCCAATCATAAAGAGTAGATTATATCACCCTTAGGTAAACTTTAACATCAAACACTTAGCACGATAATAAAGATTTGGATATTTATCTTCAAACCTCAAGGTGGAAACTTTTAAGGGGGGTAGACCAATATGAGCTAGGCTGATGTAGTTATTATATACCCTAACATGTATGTAAACCTTTATGTATTACCCTTAGGCAATTTTGGGGACTAAATTGATCTTTAAGGGGGTAGATTGTAACATCCCGAAAAAATCCGTACAAAGGCCCAAGTACCACCTCAGGCAGAAATCACTAAGGACCAAATCCTTTAGAAATTATATGAAGATTAATTAAGTTCTTAACTAAATCACCTGTCGAATTATCTTGGACAACTTTCAATACGAACCGCAAGACCCAAAATCAGTAGGATCGCTAACGCTACGTTACCCTGAAACCTAGGATCGATCTCTAAACCCAGTTGCCCTCGGGAGCGCATTGAAACTCTGTATTGGACTTGTACCGCGCGTCAAAAATTCGATAACTACGAAACTATATCATTTTGAGCACCTCATTGGACTTGACAACCACCTCAGAAATCAAGTCTAGATAATATCCCGAAATGCACAACTTGAGCCCGGATCGAAGTGTGTGAGAAACGAGAATATCTTTAGAAAAGGAACTCAGACTTAAGTGAATTGAGTCATTCGCTTGTCGGCCAAATCTAAGGATTCAGACTGTCAGAATCTAACTCAATTACACCCTCGAATCAGGGAGAATTTTCAACATAGGTCAGTGCACTTATGACCCTGATCGAGTATCGGTGACCGTTGAACTGAAATTGGTCCCCCGCGGCCAATCCACTAATCCGATCAGGCTGAGATTTAACCTGGCCTAGATCCAATATCAGGAAGCTTAAGTCTGATCGCATGCAGAAAAGGGGCCTCCAAATCAACTCCGTTGGACTGAAACGGCCAGTCTTTGGCTATAACATAAGTATACCATGGCCCTGGGGCCATTCCCATCAATTTTGATCCTATATAAGGACCTAAAACCCTCTCTCTCCCATTCCATACAAATTTCAAACCCTAGGGGAGAGAAGAGAGAGAAAAGAGAAGAAGAAAGTGAGGAGAAGAGAGAGAGAGAGAGTGAGAGTTTGTTCCTGGGATTCGATCCCACCCCTCCATGTGCTTAACCATCGCTACTGTATTACTATACCGGCGATTCTGATTCCATTTTCAGGTAAGAAACTCTAACCCTAATCTATTTTTGGGATTCAAATAGAGTAAATAGTGAAATAGCTAACCTATTTCATGTTATAGGTTTTCGTTGTGCCATAGGCGAGGACTTAGTGTTTAAACTGAGTTCGTTACAGGTCTACCGGCGAAAGGTGCAGACTATAAACGTTTAGGTTATGGTTTTCAAGGCTTTTAATGTCAGTTAATGATTTATGACTGACTTGATTGCTATCACATGCTTAGATATGATGTTTCCCTCGCTTTACACATATATATGAACTATGTTGAATATAATGTATTCCATGTGTTTGTTGATATGATTGTATGAGTATGGAATTTGGATTCGTGCTTGCCATGATTATTCGTCGTGAATATATGGTTGCCATATGTGTGACAACTCCTTGGTGAAAGGATTTGCCCTAACACTTGTTATAACCAAAATACGTCACGTATGTTGAAGTGTGCAGTCTAAGTGCTTGTAAAAATGTTTGAATGAATATGGAATTTGGATCTGTGCTTGCCATGATTATTAACTATGAATATATTCTTGTTGTGTATGTGACAACTCCTTTGTAAAAGGGCTTTCCAGGATATATGTTATAAATAGTCTAATACATGTATGTTGAAATGTGTAGTCTAAGTGTTTGATAAAAAGCCTGATGAGGAAATGCTTGTTGGAATGTATTTAACGAGGATGTTGAGATAGGATTCTCAATCCCCTTCTCTATAATTATAGTTCCCTTTATGTAACCTATCTTACTACTATATGATATACGGATGAAATGCCTATGTAAGATAACATGTGTATTATGTGTTTGTTGAAATGCTCAACTAAGATTTATATTTAGATTTGGTTGTCACATGTTGTCATTGATTATCACTTGTGATGCTATCTTTTGAAGCGTGATTGGGGATATGATGTAGTCCAGGCAATTGGTAATGATTCTTGAGTAGTAATTAAGGTCATTTCGCCACACAAGACACGTTCGATGAATTCGAGGCATACGATGATTGTCGACAGTGGTACCATGTCGATTAATTCGGCGTACACTTGTACCAGTCGAACTTGTCTAATAAACCGATTGACCTATTGTGTGTTTACCATGTATGGATGCTCCTGCTTGAATCTAAGGTAGCAACTTACTAGTGAAAAGCCCGTTTAACCATGGTACCTCGATCCGCTAAGATTCATAAGCCGAGCATGGTGGTATGGGACACCATGGTCGAGCTGTCGGCCTACGCTAGGGCGACGAGCCTCCCCGTATTTACTAGTGAGCAAACCAAACTCATGAGATGAATACGGTGGTATGGGACACTGTATTCAAGCTGTCGGGCTACATTGGTGCAGCCTAACTGTGGTCCCCAGTCAGGTCGGTGACGAGCCTTCGAAAATAGATTGTCAGTTGGTAGGGCTTTGGTGGAGTGACCTCAAGTATGAAATAGTCCTACCCCGATGCGGCTTGGCTGTGGTCCCCAGTTGGGTTGGTGACGAGCCTTCGAAAATAGACTACTAGTTCGTAGGGCGTTGGTGGTAGTGACCTCGAGTGTGAATGAAGCCTACGCTGACGGTGACGAGCCTCTCGTAGCGACCTATGGTGTAAACTCACGAACTTGCCGGTCATATGTGATTAACTAGGCTTGACGACCCTAGATGGATCATTGTTTGGGTTAATGATATAAAGGGAGGTACCTTAGCTTCCCAATCCTGTTGTATGAAAAGGTCTAATAAGAACTCAGTAATCACGCTCATGCACTGCATTGCATGTGCCTTTGGCGTTGGTGTTGAGCACATAGGAAGGAGTGCATGCCCCGACCGTAAGAGAAAGATCGCAGAGGGAGTGCAGGCGAGAGCATACATCATTAATACATGTCATGTTTACATCAACCAGAGTATTTAGGGATGTTTGATTGTATTGCTTTATCATTACCACTTGATTGAATTGATAACATGTTAACCTTTGCCTTATAACTCCGCTGAGTTGATCACTCACTCCCACGTTCTGGGACAATGTTTTAAAACACCGACCAGACCCTATTGTAGTTGCAGATGATGGTGATGCTTACGTAGCGGAGCCGTTCTATGATGACGAGGGGGACTTCTTCTACATGTAACTCTCTGCCGGGTCTATGTAGACCTGGAGTTGCGTATCGGGGCTACAGGGATATGGATAGATGACATTACACTCTCGTTATTTTGTATATCTTGGAACAATACATTTAATTATTTAACCTGGTATCATGATTCACACTCTGGAGACTTATAACAACTTAAATATTTTATATATCTATCACAAACTTCCGCTTGCGTAATTTAATCATCTCTGGAGTATGATATGCTGGTTTAGCTTAATCCCATTCATGTTTAATGCACTAACGTGGACAATATTTAATCATCATTATCTATGTTACATAAGTGATGCGTTGGAACTCGGGAGTTGAGCTCCTGCTCGACCCCCGATTTTGCGTGGCATTGCACCTACAATACTTGAGTTGAGAGTAGTCGGAGTTGGGACGTCAACTGGATCAGAAAAAAATTCTAAACTTCGAGCTACTAGCTGAATAGGAGAAGGACGCACAGTAAGAGACTTACAGCCTGAACGGGGACATCAGATGTCATGGGGACTCTCGACAAGAGTACTTCTGTGTTGGGATTTCGGATGATTGAGTCTCTGTATCCCTTAATGTTGATGGTTCGTGAGTAACCACATCGGCAGTTTCCATAATACATGGAGAATAAGAGGCATTAAAAGAAAGAAAGATATTTGCACCAGGAGAATATTCTCCGTAATCGAGTTGCTCCTCATCTAAGGAGGACACTGGAATTGGATGAGAGGCATCTGGACGAGTGATTGGAGCATCAGGAAGTGGAGACTCGACTCTAACATCATCTTCTTCTCCAATATCCACTTCAGCATCAGTATCTGTATTCAAGGCATCTTCCTCATCGATTAAGCTTGTAGGAGAAGATGTATCATCGCTTGCAGTATTCGCTAAATATTCTGATGAGCTGTCTTCCTCCGATATAGTTTGTTTTCCCTTATAAGTAGTCTTCACAGGGAGAAGACGCGCACTTTGAGTAGGAGACGGGGCCTGTTGTTCTAAAACCTCAGGAGAATGACTTAGCACACGAGCGAGTCATGGGAGATGTAGTAATAACAATCCGACACACGGTAAGAGAAGTTATGGCTGTAGCACGACTTGTTGTAGTTGTTGTAAGGTCCACAACCAGGATAACTACGGTGGCTGCAAGTTTAATAGTAGGAGAAATTGTAGAAGTGATGAGCTTTGTAGTAGGAGGGATGATGGGAGCAGGCTGAGTAGGCTGATCTCCTCCTTCAGGAGTAGGGGAAGGCAGAACACCGCCTGCAGTTTCAAATTCATTGCAAAGAGTGGCCAGTCTTTCTCCCCATTTTATCAAATCCAAAGGAGAACCAAAAGCAATCCATCCTTCCAAAGTATTTGGAGGCTTTATTTCTCTAATGGTTTCTTCTACAAAAATTTTACGACGAAGCTGTCCCGGAACGGCGGCCTGATCTTTCTCGTAAAAATATCCAATCCCTTGCTCCGGCCTATAATTCCACAAGCGTGGAGGAGGAACCCAGATAGGCTGGTCCATTGGAAAATAGTTGCGCACCGAGTAGTAATGATGCGCCCACCACCGCATCTAGGTATATGAAGTTGTTACTCGGTGATTATACCCTAGAAGAAGAAATCGAGAGCCAAAATTCTTTGCTAAGAGCTGCTTCCATATTAAAGCCTAATTATAGGGGCCGACTCCATAGCTTCTCATTGTCCATGTAACCTCCTTACTTGCCTAGGGCATAGCTTGATCATACCCAAATTGTCTGGCAAAACGACTCAGATAGTATGGTTCTCGCTAGAACTCTACGCTTTATCGCATGGGAAGACTACATGAACGGATACAAAGAAAGAAGGTTCTCTCAACAGGTTTCAAGTTATTGTTATCCTTCACATCTCTGTCTTCAGCTTGGTAATCCAGATAAAAAGGGAAGAAGTCAATAGATTCCATGCTGTCATGCCCCAAACTCGGAAACTGGGCTCACAAAATTCTCGATCGCCGAATCCGGTGTTGATAGCCTCCGTAGTATCCCATTCTCGGCTCCCAGTGGCCATACGCCAAATTTCGATCCTAAGATCCACAAGGAGGATTTTTCCAACGTACATTTATCTCATAAGAAGTATAACCACAAGTTTACCCAAATCACAAAGGCAACATCATCATCACATATCCACTAATATAAACACTTGAATACAGTGCTAAAGGGGAAATACATATGTCAAAAATCAAGGTCCAAAAGTCCGCTGCACGCTCCAAGCTCAACGCTGTGCGACCTAACGCCACCTGCACGCATTTATCGTTCATAAGCTTATAGAAAGCTTAGAGGGTAGTGAAAATGTGTGCACAAGGTAAGTGCCAAGTATACAATACAATGTCATAAATCATACAATATCGGAATAAGCAAAAATACTGATAAGATCATGAATCATACGATATCAGAGTAAGAGGAAATACTGATAAGATCATGAATCATGTGATATCAGAGTAAGCGAAAATTTACTGGTAAGTCTATAAGTGTCATCTGTCGTACTAAGGCTATGCGATGCAAGGCATGAATGCTAACAGCCATATCAATGCAAAAACATGGCAACCTAAAATGTTAAATGCTGAGGATGCAATGCAATATGCGGTGCGAATGAAATGACCAAGTTGGAGTGCAGTCGGGATGATAGTACGTAGTATCGCAGGCTATGGGGTCCATCACAAGGGACTTCTATCCAAACCAGTCTCATACCTAAATTTGGATAACCAGACTCAATGTAGTAGACTCCTGATCTCAGGTTAGTCAAGCGCCTAACCAAAATCTTTGTCAGTACGAAGGTACACGACAATTAGTTGCGCACCACCAGTTCGAGTGGATAGTGAATAAATGAATGAATGAGTATGCAACTCCTACTCAATAAGTCTACATATTGATACGGTTCCTCTCTGGGAAATCACCGGGGTCTAGTACACTCCAAACTAGATTGTCATCCCATCGCGCGCAATAAGGTGAGTGGAAGAGACCTCACTATCCGCCTGCCAATATCAGGCCCAGCTCGTCGATAGCGAACCCATTCCTCGAGCTGGTCAAACTCAACCTAGCTTTGCCCCCTCCTCTCGGGCAGGTAAGGCTGCACCCCTTCCAACCGACCACAACATAGTGGGGGACACGGCCTAACGATATACGGCCCTTATGCGCTCATGCATCCACTCAGTCTAGACGTTAGAGTAACCTCCGAAACCAAGAGGGTTTAGGGAATTTCACCCAGGGATATCTATAGCACCTCATGTAGAACAGATTTTCGGTGTCCCATCTAGCCATCCACGATATGCCTGTGAAGGCTACAGCCTTGATGTCTCTAGGGCGTACGATAATCATAATTACGCAAGGCGAGTTTCATGAATCACACAGTCCAATCATGCATCAGTCCTGCGTATATCGTGAGCTCATGTGGGGCAACTCCGCCTATCAGGGAGTCCCATAAACAACCTGTCATGTGGCATATGCAATGGCCAACCACATCTCATAACAAACATGCAGATGATGCATATGGGCATGTATCATGATGCTATGCTGTCATATACTCATAATTGGTATCGATAATCGGTATCGACAATCGGCTTCGATATCGGCCTCAACAATCGAAATTGATATCACATACTCATAATCGGTATCGGTAACCAGCATCGATAATCAACATCAATAACCTGCCTCGACAATCGGAATCGGCCTCGATAATCGGCCTCAACAATCGAAATCGACCTCATCAATCGAAATCGGCCTCGATAATTGGAATCGATCTCGATAATCGGCCTCGATAATCGGAATCAGCCTCGACAATCGGAATCGGCCTCAATAATCGGCCTTAACAATTGGGATAGGTAATTGGCCTAACAAAGGGCCTAAGGGAAGGTCACAATGTGGACATTTAACCATCATCGCCCATCAATGTGGACATTTAACCATCATTGTTCCCAAGGGGTGGCCCTCATAAAGCTAAACGTATCGTGGGCCCATGGCCTCACACAAGGGCCTAATACACAATATTATGGACTGCATCAATAGGCCTAATACATATCACTATGTTTCGCATCAATGGGCCCCATCACATGAGCCTCGAATACATCATATGGGCCTCTAACATGGGCCATAAATACATCTCATCAGGCCTTGCCCATGGGCCTCGAATACATCATAATGGGCCACATCAATGGGCTGCACCAATGGGCCTCTCATACATAACATCGGGGGATCATCTGGACCGTACCACAAATAGTAGTGGAGATAATGATTTCGCCGTTTAAAATTCTCAGGGGCCCACCATAACGTTTATTTTCCATCTAATCTGATCATAAGGTCACAAAGACCTGAATTAAGAGGAAAAACAATCTCATATGGATCCAAAACTTTTGTGACCCAAAAAGGGTCTCAATGGTGGAAGTTTAATCTCCACTGATTTCTGTAGTGTGGTCCACCTGATAGCTCTGCCTCATTTTTATTCTCAAGCCTTAATTCGAGCTTGCCAATTGGATGGACCGTTTGGGTGTAATACATACATCAAGGTGGGCCCAATAAATGGATGGCGTGGAGATAAAATACATACATCAATCGTGGGTCCCACCATCCAGCCATCTGGACGGTGTGGATAAGACCCATACATCAGCAGTGGGGCACATAGAGCTTACTGACGTCGACACATTAGCTGAATATCCGGTGTGAGGTACGATAGCCAATCCGTCCAGCAGGTGGGTCCCACATGGGCCCACCACGGTACATATATATATATATATATATATATATATATATATATATATATATATATATATATATATATATATATTGAAAGAGTCCAGTGTCTAGGGTCTGGACGTTGGACGGTGTGTATAAAACACATACTCATGTGGGTCCCACTGATATGGATGGTGTACTCAGTGGGTGGGTGTCCACCGTCCAGACTATGGATGGTGAGGATACAACATATTCATCATGGGTGGGTCCACGTGGTGGCCCACCAAATATATATGTATATAATATATATTATAATAATATTTATTAATATAATATGCAGCCCAGCATCCAGGCCCTGGACAGGCGGCCTGCATAGGAGCAACGAACAAGTGGTTTTCCACCGTCCAGGGATTCGACAGTGGGTGAAGCACTTACATCATGGTGGTCCCACGTCCAGTGGGCCACATGTGTTGGATCAAGTGATATTGTTTTTACCTCCATCCAGGCCTGATCACCGGACAATATGGATCCTACATCAGGGTGGGATTTCCACCAACCGGATGATGAATGGCGTGGATAATATCATGCATCAAGGTGGGCCACAATCCATCACACAAAGAGAGAGAGAGAGGGAGGATGGGATATAAAGAGAGAGAGAGAGAGAGGGATGGGTGATGGGTGTACTTGACATGTATGGGTTGTAAGAGAGAGAGAGTTGACTTTAGGGGAGGGGTGTTGTACTTGCTTGAGGTGATTGATGGCATATATACTTGACTTGATATGATGTGATTCTCTTGGGTTTGCAAATGCGCACCGTTTTCTTCAACTGAAGGCGGGCCCACATCTCTTGGCTCAAGTATTGCCTCGACGCGCGAGACGCGGCATCGAAACCGCAGCGACGACGGGTCGCTGGGGACAAGCCTCTGGTCAAGCCGACTCTAGAATACGGGATATGACTCAGGATCACACGCAAATGCCAGTTACAAATCGCAGGCAGCTGAAATTCGACCAGAGGACCGTAAAAGCCCTAGGGAATGGTACGGGCTAGGATACGGGTCTCACACATGCTGTCAATTTTATTCGTTATCCATTCGTACCCCTTCTTTATCAGCTTTTGCTTCGAGAAATGCCACAGAGGTAAATGATCGGGATGGACATAAGCCTTCTCCGTGTCATTGTAAGTCCAAGGGAAGTAAATGCCAAGCCATCCGGAGAAATAGTGTCATGGAGTAAAAGATGTAACTCCCAATGATGGGCTTGAGTAGTGCACCGCAGCATGACCGAAAGCCCTATATAGCGAGCATAAGACAAGAGGGGCCAGAGAATATTTCTTTCTACCTTCCGTCATTACACCTGCCGCCACGAATAAGGTTGGGCGAATAGAGTCTGAGCTTTTTGAGCTTGGAAGCATGACTAAACTCAGCCAGTAAGCCAAGAAAGCAGCTAATTCAGTTTCAATGGTGAATTCAGCAGGGCCCCTTATCTTTTTACGATTGGCTTCTAATTTGGCACAATGGCTGTCAGGGAACCTGAAAAAGGGAGGAAGGGCCAATTTATATATTTATAGGCGAGTGTTGTCTAAAAGGTAAAAGGAGAAAGTTAGAACGCTTACACCAAATATCGGAAAAAATGTGCAAGCCACTGAAGAGGGGATATCTTATGGACGTCAACAAAATAAGACGTTTCATAGAAAAGTTTGATTGTTGATGCTGCAATCTTAGGTGTTCTGCTGGGAGCAACATAGGTAAATTCCTCGTTTGTAGGAACGTATTCATCGAGGAAGGATCCAGAGATAGGCAGTCTAACCATCCTATATAAATCCCATAAGGTGATACTTACTTCTCCGACAGGAAGATGGAAAGAATTTGTAGTGGGAGACCAGTTCTTCAGAAAGCCCTTATAAATCATCGTATCCTTTTGGAAGAATTCTGGGGTGGCTTCTATAGCATGATATATATTTGCTACAATAAGAACATCTTCATATTTCTTCAAGATCGCTTTGGCCCATGTACTGTAATATAGATGATCAGTCCAAAGACCCCATGTCCTAAATTCTTCCTTACCCCACGAGGAGTCGTGATGACGAAAGCGCTGTTGAATCGTTTCGAAGAAATGAGTGAAGTATAAGGAATGAGGATTGTAACATGGTGTGAGGAAGCGTATATATCTTATTTGCCCAGTCTTTTGAGTTAAGCCTTTTTCTATGAGATAACCTTCAAGGATTTGCGGCTCTTTGATCACCTAATTCGACACATACAGGAGCCTGTTCTGCGCCATATAGTCGGTCAGTTCGCTTTGAAGTATGGACCGGTGGCGCTGAAGTTGCAAAGGGAGAGCAATAGTCTCATCTTTATAAGGGTTGCGAAATTTGATCGCCTCGGCATTCAACTTGATTGAATCCCAGGCGTTCTAAAAACGCCTCCGATTGTGTTCCCGAATCTTTTCTTGGAAAGCTTCATCTTTACTCTTTTCTCTTGCTCACTTAAAAATGGCCGGAACAGGAGAAGCTTCAGTAGTAGAAGGACGAGCATCTGTGTGAAAATTGGCTGTGCATTTTAACCAATCGTTCCAATCATATTCTTGTCCTATAGTAGGAGGTCCCTCTATTTCCTTCATCAGTATAGCCGTGTAGATATGTTCAGACAGGCGTTGGATACGATCATAAAAGTTAATGATGACAGGAGCTGGCTCTTTGAAAAAGGAAGAGTAGCCTTCTACGGATCTGGGTCTCTTCTGACTACTGGTCTCGGTAGATTGCGAGTAGAAGGCCTAGCAGTACTTAGAGAGGCGAGATGTCTTTTTGAGCTAGCCATCGGATACCTATACAGGAAGAGAAGTTTAATATGTTAAAGGGGAAGTATAAAAGATTGTTGAGGAGAAAGGGCAAATAAATTCGGAGTCCAAATCTACATTTTAAGCACAAGTCATTGTGCGCTAAAAATGACTGTGCACAAGATATTGTGCATTAAAGTGATTGTGCACCAGTTCATTGTGCGCAAGATGTTGTGCGCTAAAAATGACTGTGTGCAAGCTATTGTGCGCTGAAGTGATTGTGCGCCAGTTCATTGTGCGCAATGTCATTGTGCGATACCTGTCCTTACACTAAATACTGGATTGAGCGCAGAAAAGTGTTGTGTGCTAAGTCCTTGTAACGCCCTGAAATTCGGGGGTCGAGTATGAACTCAACTCCCGAGTTCCAACGCATCACTTATGCAACATACACAATGCCGGTAAATGTTGTCTGAGTTAGCGCAATAAACATGAATGAGATTAAACCAAATCAGTAATTCATACTCCAGTTCAATTGCGTATAAAAGCAGCGGAAGACTGAAATTTTATATTCAAGTATGTAAAGTAACAAAATTTTCTGAACTCCAGAGTATGAGTACTAGCTGAGCACCAATATACATGTACTGTTTGTAAGTCAAAAACCCAAAATACATCCTCAAAAGAGGCCCTGAGAATCCCGCGATGCAGCCGGCCTAAGCGAAGCCGTCAGAGTACTGCATGAAGGAGAACTCCTCCTGGTCCTCATCGATGTCGGGCTCTAGCTCCTGAACCAAGGCGCCCTCTAAACCTGCGACAGAGTCTGGTTGGTGTGTACAACACCGTCCCGTAACGTGGGAGTGAGTAGCTAACTCAGTGGAACAATAAAGCATAAGTTAACATGTTATCAAATCAACTAAGCAGTAATGATAAAGCAGTACAAATCAAGCATTTCTAACTACTCTTGTTAAATGCAAAAATGATATGACATGATGCTGTATGCCCTTGCCAAACCCCCTCAAGCGACATCATCTTACGTTCGCGAATGCTTACTCCCTCAGTGCGCCACATCTACAAAGCACATGCGGTGCGATGATGCTCATGATTTCCAAGTTTTTATTAGTCCATTTCAATCAGCAGTATTGGGAAACTAAGGTACCTCCCTTGTATCATTCCCAACATGATCCATTATAGGGTCGTCAATCCTAGTTATTCTCATACGATGTTATGGTTTGAGAAGCTTAGTGATGGCATCGCAAAGGGCTCGTCACCCGTCAGCGCGGATACAGATCTCACCGTATGCGGCTCAATTGCTGGCAGTCAGCTCGAGTACAGGTCTCACCGTACTCGGCTCAATCACTAGCCGTCAGCTCAAGTACAGGTCTCACCATACTCGGCTCAACTCACACTCTAGTTGCTGTGAAAGACTCGTGGCCAATCACAGACCCTTGGAGTGTACTCGATGATACCACGGAAGACTCGTCGCCCGTCAGCACGAGCACAGATCTCACCGTACTCGGCTCTCGCCGAAGTATCGACAGCTCGAATACAGTGTCCCATACCACCGTATTCGGCTCACGAGATAGTTGCGCAATGGTCACTACGGGGAGGCACATGGCCCCAGCGTAGGCCGACAGCTCGACCACGGTGTCCCATACCACCATGCCCGACTCATGCGACTTAGCGGATCTAGGTACCATGGTTAAACGGGAATCGCCACTAGTAAGTTTTGGTACCCTAGGTTCAAGCAGTAGCGACCAAACAGGGTGAACACACAACTACACTTCGGTTTAATTGGCGAGCCTGACTAGCTCGAGCGCACCACAAGTTGAGCGATATGGAGTGCAAAAGCACTCCACGTGGCCAACCACTATCGCCAACCGAAGTACGACTCGGGTTCGCCGGACCCGTCCTTTGTGGCGACATGAATCTCAGCCACAATCACAAGTCTGGTACCGAGTGTTTGGACTATATACATAGTCCCAAACTCAAACAGTTTTCATCGTTAGCATGTGAAGTAAAGCATGATAAACAAGCAATACAAGCATGTTAGTAGGCATGTTATAAAGCATGAAGTAAAACATGAAGTAAAGTATGTTACAAAGCATGTTGTGAAGCATGTAGTCAGGCACTATCCACATAGGGATACCATTACATACACATTACAGGTGAGTGGTTCTAGCGAACCACCGCACGGAGGGAAGCCTACTTGTCTCTAAGGGAGTCGGAAACCCCACATCAGCACCTCTCTAAGGCACTAACACATGAATATTTGCGCACACGAGTGTTTACACAATTACTTAGAATACACTATTTCAACATACGCGACGTATGTTAACGAAACTTGTGTTAGGGCTGTCCCTTCGCCCCGGGAGTATTTTTCCCGTGTATATCGTAATCATACAGCAAATAATCATTACAATTACATTTCCAAAATCCGCACGTATGCGGGATTTCTAGAATACGTAATTTCAACATGCATGACATTTACACACGAACATGTATTTTTGCGAACCCTTTCGCCAAACTAGCATTTTATCCACACATGATATAATTAAACATTAAATAAACATGTCAAACATTTTCTCAACAAAAATACGTATACGGTATTTCTACGTACATCAAGAGTATGTAAAATTCCATATTCTTTATCGCTAATCGAAACAGGAAACGGAAAGCACTTTGTACATGTGCATTTGCATGCAGATCATGAATCTATCATTATCTGACATTGAAAGCGTTGAAAACCATAACTTATACGCTTAAAGTCCTCACCTCAGCCCTTGGAATTTCAACGAATCAGCAAGGGTGTTGGAGCTTCCGTATACGGGAGTTTCCTAGCCTAAAGAGCGCATTCGATTAGTCTTTCCATAACCTATCACTAATCAAGCTCAAATCAGACCTAGGGTTAGGGTTTCTTACCTTCAAATGGGGTGGAAACCGCCGGGAAATCCCCTGGAATAGGGCGGTGTAGGCCGTGGGAGGAGTGGAAGCAGCAGGAGGAAGATCGGCCTCGATCTCCAAAACTTTCTCTCTCTTTTCTCTCTTTCTCTCTAAGGGTTTGGACCCAAATTCGTATGGCTGTGAGAGGGGCTGTTCTAAGCCCCTTTTATAGCCTAGAACATGTCCAAAATAGACTCAGGTTCAAGGGTGGCTGCATATATAGGCAGTTCGCCACTTTCCAAGCTCAAAAGGGGTGTTCTGGTGGCCCTCTTTGAGCCAAACGTCAGACTTAAGCTCACCCTCTGCGGATCTACGTGGGATTACGTTTTCGACTCGATCGGATTCCCAGATCGCACGTGGCGGACCACTTTCAGTTCAACGGTCCGTGGGCCACGATCAGAATTTCTGAGTACATGTAAATGTTCCTGAAATTTTTCTTAATCCGAGGGTGTAATTTGGTCTGATTCCGACGGTCAGGTTGCTTAATACTGACGCGCAACCGAAAGGTGCCAGATCACTATTCCAGATATTTTCATTTGGATGGAAATAGTGTTTTTCACACTCCCTCGCTCCGGAGTGAAAACAATGGCCGTGGGACATCGGAATCATCTGATTTTTGAGATGATTGTCAAGCCCAGTGGGGCGGTCCTGGTTCCTTAGCTTCGTGTTAACCGGACTCCCGATGTGCAATCTAGACCTCATACGAAGTTTCGTTTCAGTCCCGAGAGCAGACGGGTAATGAGTTTGGCTCTAGACTTTAGGGTAACCTAGAGTCACCAATTCTGCAAGTTTTGGGTCTTGCAGATCGTATTTAAAGCGATCCCAACGGATTTCATGATTAACCGAGTTTAGTACTTAGTTAACTTTGTTAAATTTCTAAAGGATTTAATCCTATGTGATTTCTGGTCGAGGTGGTACTCGGCCCAATGTACAGAAATTTTCAGGTCGTTACAGTCCTATTGTGCGGGAGGGGTGTTGTGCGGCCACAACACAGTTGGTGCACAACGCTTTTTGTGCGAAGAACGGCTTGAAGTGCAAAAAAACATAAATCAGGCAGAAAATGAGATAAGGAAAAAGAAGAAGTCCTATATTTATAGGCAAGTTCTCGCCAGTTATGAGAAAAGAGTTGTGTGCAAAATGTTGTGCGGCGCACAACAGAGAAAATGATTGTGCGCCAACGGATTTAATGATGAGCACAATAGAGGAAAGGAAAATGAAAATGTTTAAAATAAATTTTTTTATTAATCCTACATTGTTTATTTTATAGATATAAAAATAAAAAAATGAAGGATCAAGGGGGCATCTGTTGAGGCATAAAAAGAGAGAAAGAAAAACAGCAAAATAAGTATTGTGCGCAAGTCGTTGTGCGAGAAATGAGTGTTGTGCGTAAATGAGCATTGTGTGCAGATGATGGTTGTGCAGAAGGAGTCCGCACAAAGAGATCCTAAAGTGCCCTTTTTCAATTAGCGTGAGTGTTGAGTCAGCTAGTCTGCAGAGCCTCATAGGAAGATCAATTCGAAGCATCTGCCTCAACCGGATGTGTGCAAGCTCGCCACAGGTAAATCTAAAGCCTCACATCCCATGTCCCAAAGCACCAGGTAAATTAAACCCTTAAAACATGTTAGAATATCATAGGGTTTTTAAGTTAAGAAAACTTATTTTTTGAAATCAGATAAAATCTCTAAGTTTTCTTGCTTTGTCGATTATATCGATACCCATCTCGATATGATCGACCTGAGCTATCGATGTCCTCGATGACAAATCGATTCCATCGAAATGAGGACAAAAGTGTCCAGCAACCACATATATATCTGGACGAATTTATCGATGTATCGATATACCTATCGATATCATCGATATTTAAATCTCGAGTCCATCGAAGGTGACTCGATAATATCGATAGGTAGATATCCGGTGCCCCTATTTTTAAGTAAGAAAATCACATGTGCATCGATATATCGAAACCCTTCTCGATACCATCGAAGTTCAAATCTCGATGATATCGGAAGGCTCTCGATGATATCGGTCATGGGCGCCTAGTTTACCAGCAAAATATTTCAGGGTATTTTATTTATGATCGAGGGTCACTCGATAGAATCGATATTCAAATATCGATGATATCGGTACGGTCTCGATTGCATCGAATAAGTACATAAACTGTCCAACAAGCTTAAAGAAAAATTCGTTGGATTTATCGATGCATCGACACGGGTATCGATATCATCGACATTCAAATTCCGATGATCTCGAAGGTCCCTCGATCATTCTTGTAAACCTGAAATATTTCATGACAAGTCTCTCTCATTTTTCAAATGTCGATGAATCGAAACTAGTATCAATAATATCAGAGATCGAAATCCAATGTCATCGACACCTGCTTCGATTCCATCGACCAGCTGGTAAAAAGTTTCAAAAGCATATGACATTGAGTTGTGTCATCGAGCGACCAGTCAATGCTATAGAGTATACGCTCGATGATATCGAACTCCCTCGATGATATCGAACTCTATCATAAATGTGACCGTTTTATATCTATTGGAACTTTTTGCCTATATAAAGAAGGCTTGTCTATTGTTGCTGGTAGAGAAAGAAGAGAGTGCTTTTGAGTGTTTAACCTCAGATCTTATACCCAAAGCCCTTTCTCTCAGGGGAGTTCACCCTCCAATCCACCCTCATCATTGATATTCAATAGAGTGGATTGGAGAATGAACTTCCGCATTCAAGGATCCTCCAGCTACTACCTTAATGGCAAATCATTAAGCTGGGATACCTTAATTAAATGCTTAGATGATTGAAATCGCTCTATCTTCCTTATAGGAAAATCTTTTGAGAGTAGGATTTCATCATAACCTTGACCCAACCCGTCGCCATGTATTGGTACATCATCTGAGTTGCGGATCATGGAAGTCGAAGACTCTTCATCAACAAAGGAGGAGATCTTCATCAACGTGATGAATGGGACTCATCTGCTTATCTGTAAGTTATTAGAGTCCAGAGGACACTTGTGATCATTCCTTTTTAGGATTGGGTCTAAGGTGTTTCTGACCCTTGCAAACCCTCGTAGGAGGCCTTCGGCGGGAGTGTACGTGGTGGGTGCGTTGTGTCGACCCTTGCTCTGTGGAGAGCATAAACTTCCGGTTGAAGGTGAACCTGTCTAAAACTTTAGGTTTGAGGTGAACCGTGTGAAACCTCAGTTAGGGTCTTATGGAAGATCCTTGGCCAGTGTGCCTAAAAGTGGGTGCGTTGTGTTGACCCTGGCTCGTGAGAGCATAAATAGTCAGCCTTAGTGTAGGTTGTAAAGGTTGAAGGTGAACCTGATTTAAAACCTTAGGTTTGAGGTGAACCGTTGTGAAACCTCCTTAGTGAAATCCGGTACACTCAAGGGTTGAGTGCGGTTACTGGGAGTGGAGTAGACATGTTGTCGAACCACTATAAAAATGACTGTGCATGACATTGCTATTTTTCTGATTGTGTGATTTACTTTAATTATTTCATATCTGAATATCCGAGATCACACCTCATAAACATACACAGTCATATCCATCACAAACTAGTTTGCATATTGTTCACTTCTTAAATAGTTTTTTATTAGATCCTCTACCAGGGCTTGAAAGCCAGTAGAGTTACTTTTGAGTAATCCTAATATGAGCTTATCGTTAGGATTAGTGCAATAAGAGTTTAAATAAACCATAAAAACTTTAAAAAGTCTTATTCACCCCCTCTAAGACATATTGGCATATTCCTACTTCAACTAAAGCAGTCTTCACCACAATTTCAAGATCTGCACAGTGAAGACCGCACAAAGAGATTCGCACAGTGAAGACCGTACAAAGAGATCCGCACAGTGGAGTCCGCACAAAGCGATCTGAACATTGGAGTCCGCACGAAGCGATCTGCACATTGGAGTCAGCATGAAGCGATCCACACAGTAGGGTTCGCGCAAAAGAATGCCGCACAATGCCTACGTGGCATGATCACACGTGTGAGAGAGCTATAAATACCCCATGACCCCTCTAAGGGGGTCATTAGCATCCATTCACGAAAAGGAGAAGATTGTGAAAGAAGAGAGAGGTAGAGTCCGCACCTATTGTGCGAAACAGGTGTTGTGTGGCGCGTAATGCTGCTGGCGCACAACAAGAGACAGCGCACAATAGTGCCAGCGCACAACAGTGCCCAGCGCACAATAGTGTCCAGTGCACAGTACCTTCTGCCAACGCACAATGGCTTCTCCCACGCACAATGGCCTCTGCCAGCGCACCATGGCTTCCAGCACAGCATTTAGTATAGTGTCTTAGTGCTTGATGCCCTTATGCATAATGTTGCTACCTGATATTGGTTTTATATTATAATTCATAAACATTCTATTTTGGAATCAAAGGAGAAAAAAGATGTAAAAGAACTTAGAATGAATAAATGATATGATTATCTTCTTTATCTTCTTTTATTTATAATTAAGTGAATGAATGAGATTCTCAAATCAAATGCATTTATTTCTTGTTCGAAACAGTTAGTAACATGTGTAAATTGTTTAGTAATTGTGCATTAAAGATAACATGCTTGAGTGTATAATATGTATTAATATGTACTTGTTGTGAACTTGCTAATCACTAAAATGTCCCAAGTAACAATCTTGGTGATATTTCTTCACTATATTGATGTTTGACACCTCCTATTTGATATATGCAGATAACTTAGGAATAGGATCAGTCGATGTGGTGTGCTCGGGGCGAGTGTATCCCTAGCTTCTTCCCACTTGGTAGTTGTTCTTCTATTCTTATTATAACTGTTGTGATTTGTATAATTCTCACATGGATGGTCACCACTTTTAGAACTGTAACTTCTAGGTGCTAGCCCTATATTGTTGGATCTAGCTATCTCTACCTCGCTTTAATTCCGTTAAATTGAAATGTGTTACTCTGATTATTTATGTGTGAAATAAATGTGAATTTGAATCAGGACACATGTGAACTTTATTAAGTTAACACCCAGAAACTCGAAATCATAGTCTATATACTCGGGTGTCGATTTTCAGGGTGTTACAGTTTAACAAGTGCCTAGCATACAATCTAACTCATGCATTCAAATCATTCGACTAATCAATCGCATAAGTATAATTAGAAATGTAAACAATTTATAATCCCCAAAACAAGCATATATAGTGGTTCAATTTCCCTACTCCAATCCCGGTGGATGCACTCTCCTTGAGTGTACTAGTAATCACTACTGGAGTTTTTCAACAAGTTCACTTTTAACCTTTACAACCCTACACAATGACTTAGGTCCTACACGAGGACTTAGGTCCTATAGAAGAACCTAAGTCCTAATCCAATGACCTACGTTTACTCCCACCATAGGCTCCCACGGAGACTAACATACACACACCCGTGTCCTATGAATTCAGCCCTATACAAGAGCCTAGGTCCTACATGAGAACCTATTCGAGTTTAGGTCACAAACTCTTACCATCAATCCTACACAAGGAAATAGAATATGGACTCATATATGACACTTGTCGAATTGAGCCACTTTGGCGGTTTGTGCTTGAGTTACTTCTTCAAATCTCTCCTATGCTTGAATCTGCTCCTCAATTAGTCCATCAATCATTGATACCGATGCTTCAGCTCGTCCGAACGCTCACCTTGTATGTGGTATGCCAATGAGGTGACCAAGGGAAATCAGGTGGTGGAATCTCCTACAACTTATGAGAATATTGTAAACCTAGGGAATTCACCTAGATGGGTAATCTAGAGAGTTTAAATAAGGATTTCATTATAGGTTCATGTCTAATCTCTAAAACAATGTGTAGATCAAGTGCACTTTATTATGGGGTTGAAATCCTCTTTAGAGTGATAATTTCCAGGAAGATTACTTGAATCTCAAGTGTTTAGAGTCATAGATGATGGATATGAGTGGGGAATCACCTAATCTCTAATTGCATAAAAAATCATCCAAATGCCCAAGAACTGAATGCCATATATAAAGGAACCGAGTTTCACCGGTAAAAAAGGGCAGAAAACGGCTCTCTCGATCGATCAAGAGATGCCTTCAAACAATTAAACTCCCATTCAATGGCATCAAAGGGTTCTTCGATGGATCAAGAAACTCTAGCTATTTGGTGAATTTGTTGTTGGACATTTTTCGCAACCTTCGATTGATTAGGCCCTGAGTTCGATCACTCGAATCCAGACTTTCAATTGATCAATAGTTTGCTCGAGAGGCATCGATATTCTGTCGATGGCATATGTTTTCACAATAGTTGTGCACATCTTTTAACCTTTATTATCATGTTCCAATTTAGCTCCTAAGGCTATGAGATAATCAATCAAGGTTTACTTATAAATGTTAGGATCATCTAGTGGCTAATGTTGCTTTGGAGTCTAAAGTTAGGGTCACTAAGGCACCTTATTTACTTGTTCTTCGCTCATTGATGCTTCATGTCCTCTTGTGTCTTTGTTCTTCAGCTTCCAAGGGCTTAACTGACTACATGACACACACACTCATGTGATTGACAAAATAGGTGAACAAATCAGCTTATTAACAATTTTTCCTTTTATCAATTACGTAATAAAAACCTAACCTAGACCTTGTCATGGTCCATACCAATGACATACCAAAACAACTCAAAATATTATATGTCCAATTACAAATGATTTACAACTCAATATAAATAAGATATGTCAACTTGCAATGCTCCCCCATAATTGCTCTCCATATCTTCATCAATTCCTGCAAAAAAAAAAAAAAAAATCATGTAAAATAAAGTTAACTTGTTTTGGTGGGACTTGATTTTTGTCAGTATTTAGTAAAAATTTAATTCCATGAATATACCAATAAAACATAAAATGAAAAAACTGTATATGTCGAACATATCACTATAAGCACATACTAACATGGGAATAGGGTGCATATAAATGTTAAAACATAGAGCATGCTTATTATGGTCATTTAAAAGATATACCAATCGAAATAGGATGACTAATGATAGTCTAAGATTAAAATGTATGATACCAAAAATAAGCAACTTTAAATCTTAAACTATCAAGAAAAATGAGGCTTAATCCTCGAATTTACCTATGGTGTATTCACTAATGAGTCTCATTTCCCCCGATTTAACAATTAGGCTCATAAATGAGGCCGAAATCCCCATATTCAATAATTAAGCCACACATAGACCTTTTAAGGTCTCCAATCCCTCTTCACAACCCACTTGCGTGTAAATTTTTTAAGACTTGGACTATGTTCAAGAGGGGGAATTACTTTCCTAGATTCATCTCCCTTAGGTGAATTCCTCATTGGAGATCTATGTTCGGTAAGTGATTTAATTATGTAGTCATATCCTAATTAACATTGCCCTTAATTATCATTTTTATCTTTTCATGGAGTCAAGCAATTAGTTTTAGCAACACCTTCATACGATCGGTCTTTTTAGGAAGGGTTGGAAACTTTATTTCATTTTTGGTGATCCTTCAAGGATGCTTCTCCATTGGTGTGATAATTTCTTAGTCATGATATATTTACCAATTTGGTTAGTAACCGAGGTGGACTGGACCCCTTTCTAATAGAGCAGGGTAGGGGGCGACCCGAACCGGTGGATCCGATTTGGTCAGATCCGACTCAAACCGAATTGAACGATAGAGTCAGGTTCAGATCGAGTTGTCTTATCCAGATCCGAAACTCGATTGAGTCGAGTTCGAGTTACTTAGTAACTCGACCCGACTTGAACCGAAACTTGATCCCATCGGACTCGACCTAATCCGAAACCTAACTCGATCCGGTTGTCAGGTAGTATATAAAGAAATTTCTCATTTACTTTCCCTCTACCCTAACCCTACCCACAATACGTGATCGGAGCTACCGGATCCGAAACTAATTCTAGCACAACAGTAGTCGTACGGTTGTCCCTCATCCTCCTCCTCCTCCTCCTCTCTCTCCTCTCTAGTCCATTTCCTCCCTCCACATGTCCGACAGTAATCCGGCTCGAATCAATCGATTAAGGTAAAATTTATTAATATCTAAATGTTGGACGAGCTCGCTGGTGTATCCGTGCTGATGTGGGAGAGGCCTGGGCTCGTAGTGATGGTCTGGGCAAGCTCAGGTGTGGTGCGGGCATGCGGGCGTGCGGCTGCGCTTGCTGGTGCGTCTACCTGGCTGGCTCGGGTGCAGTGGTGCGTCCCGCTTGGCCTAGCTCAGGGTTCAGACCGTGTGTGGTGCATCGAGCTTGATGTGGTGCGTCCGACCTACTCGGGTGCGGCCGGCTACCCTAAAAAACCTAAACCAAACCCAATCCCTAAACCTAAACCCTAATCCAAACCTAAGCCTAAACCAATCCCTAAACCTAAAACCCAACACACCACCTAAAACCCTAATCCCTAAACCTAAAACACAACCCTAACCCTAAACCCTAATCCTAAACCTAAACCCTAAACACTAAACCTACCCTAACCACTGACCCTACCCTAAACTCTAACCCTAATTCATAATTTAAGCCTTAATCCCTAAACACTAAACCTAATCCTAATTCCTACAACTAATGCCATAAATCTAAGCCCTACGTTCTTACCTAAAACTAACCCTAATTCTAATCCTAATCCCTAAAACCTAACCTAACCCTAAAACATCCAAACCTAAAAACCTACTGAAAAGGCCAAGCTATATGTCCTAGGGGGGGGGGTGAATAGGACTATGCCAAATTTAAAATAAAATTAGCGAAATAAATTAACCAATAGCCTTACAATATGAATCAATTCACAAAGCTAAATTTAAATCACCTTGATAATAAGTATTGAGAGATTGATACAAATTCAGTTCTAAGGACAACCTTACACCATAATAAACAAGGGCTTATGGTAGGACAACCTTATTTCTAGAACCTCTTTTGGATCAAGGACTCAATTTTAATATAAGTAAATGAAATAGCAAGGAATTGAAATTAAATGCAGAAGTAAGATCTAAATTATTACAACAATCCCCACACTTGCTTGAAATGTAAATAGTTACAACATTCACATCCACTTGTACATTCCACACAATCGAATGATAAAAGATATGAAAATTAAGCAAGCATTCAATCCACAAGGCAAAGAGTTATAGTGGTTCGCCTGTGTGTACACCAACTGTTTTCCAACAGCCACACAAAAAGCTACTCCACTCCTAATATCCTCACACAGGGGATATTAGCGTTCACTATCAAATAGGTTTTCACAGGTTCACCAAAAACCTTTACAATTGTGTCTTTTTCACTTGGGCTTACACAATTCAAAAACCCCTCTTTTCTGAGTTTTCTGGTTCTCCTCAGATAACCAATACAATGAGATTTTTTCTGGTTCAACCTCAAACAAAACCAATACAATGAGATTTTTCTGGCTTAACCTCAAACAAAACCAAAAGTAAATAAATTTTACAGAATGTAAAATACCTGGATTTCTCCTTTTCGTAGCAGCCCGGTAGAACCAATCGGAGTAGATGATTGAATGTCAAAGTTCAATTTCCAATACTCACATTCATAAGGTTCTAAATTCTAATTGATTTTAGATTTTACTGTTGGGCGTAGCTATATTTGATTTTGATTCCAAGAAGAAGGAATAAGATAATTCCTCTTTTCAAATAAGATTGGAATACAGAAACAAAATCAAATTAAATAAGCTAGCAAAAAGGAATATTAAATAAGCACAATGTAGCTTAAAATAAACACAGACTTATCTCAGAGTGATCACTTGAAAAATCTTGAATTGAATCGAGTTGAAGTGTGAAAACTCTGAATTTCGTGTTCAATTTATAGAAGCAAAAATCGCTCCTACGACTGGTCTTAGAAACCTACGACTGGTCGTAGCTCTAACAGATTTTTGAAAAATTAAGCGCGATCTTTGAAAGTCGTTCCACGACTGGTCGTGAGTAGCCTACGACTGGTCGTGGGTCACCTACGACTGGTCGTGGATATCTACGACTGGTCGTAAGACCAGATTTTCGTTGCTGGACTTTGAGTCGTAGCTCTACGACTGGTCGTGGACGAGTCGAAGCCACACCTACGACCGGTCGAAGGACCTCCAGGACTGGTCGTGGGCGTACCAAAAATTCTGAAAAATCTTCAACAACTTAGGACTGGTCGTGGAATTTCTTGGACTAGTCGAACCAATGCTAGGACTGGTCGAACAAGAGCTAGGACTGGTCTTAGAATAGACCAAACTTATGTAAAATAAATATTTGATTTATGTATCCAAAGTGACCTACTTAAAGGGTCAACCTAAGGTCATTCAAACCTGAACCATGTCGTATGGACATTGAACTTCAACCATTCAACGAATGTAGATATTTTGAACCATATCAGGCTTGAGATCTTGAACTTGTTGTAGCTTTAAACTTGAGATCTTCATCAACATAAAACTACTTCATGCGTTGCTTCTTAAGACTTGAACTTCAACATTGTAGCTTCTTGAGACTTCAATGTAGCTTCTTGAGACTTCAACATGTAGCTTCTTGAGACTTCAACATGTAGCTTCTTGAAGACTTCAACATGTAGCTTCTTGAAGTGTTTATGCAGTGTCTTGAATTCATATAAATCATCATACAAGCACAGGACACAGATAGATGTTTTGACACATCAAAATTTGACAACCAAAGGAGCATGAGACCATAGCACTTACAATCTCCCCCTTTGTCAAATTTGTGACAAAACACCCAAATTATAATACTTCCAATTGAAACTAAGTACACACAACAAGTTCAACAATAGAGAAGCTTACACACCACAAGTTCAACAATAGAGAAGCATGCACAGTTATATATGATAAGTAATAACTAGCATCATTCTCCCATAACTACCCCTGAGAAGCTTAACTCCCCCTGAGTAATAGGTAATAGGCATTCAATCTAAATAGGAGCACATCTCCCAAAACTTCTCCCCCTTTTTGTCACAAAATGACAAAGGAAGAAGAGCAACAATGATAATGAAAATAGGAGTTGATTCAAGAAAGCATAATGCATAATTCAAAAAGTCAGTAAGCATGTAAAGTTCAGACTTAAAAAAAATATTACAGACCCATCAAAAATTCAGTCAGAACCAGAAGAGGGAGCAGGATTAGAAGGATCAATTTTGTGTAAACCCTTAGCAATCCGCCTCATATTTGCGTAGATAAGAGAATTGCGTGTCTCGGGTAACACGAATTTGAGCCACCTGCTCTTGAAGGGAATTCAATCTCTCATCAAAATCAGAAGGCTGAAAATCAGGATCATCAGCCGAGTCTGACTCAAGTTCTTCAAATAAATCATCCATATTCACGTCTTCAGGAAGATCACCAGCTTGACCTGCATCTCCTGCTTCAGCACCACTGCTACCAGCATCCACTTGGCCATCAGCCAATTCTAAATTCATCTTGTTAATATTGGAATTATTAAAAGGGAGATGATGGATGGGTTTTTCTCTAGTAGGCATAGCCACGAGCATATGATTTGCCAGCATAGTCAATAAATAACCAAAGGGTATATCACTATGTCCAGGATGGTGACGAGACAGAATAATGGAATGACAAATTAAAGAAGGTAAGACATATTTTTGCACCAGAGATGACAGAATGCAAAACACGAACCATAAAAGCAGTGAGTTCGGTTTTATTACCAGAACGTGGATAAAGATTTGAGATGAAAATCCTATGAAGTACCCTGTGTCTGGGTAACAAATACCTTGAGGGAAGTGCATGACCTTTATGAGTCCAGTGAACATCCAAATTACATAAATCTCTAGTAAGCATTTTTCGTTCAGATTCTGAGAGACTGTCATGTAAAATATAATTGGAATGCTCTCATCATTGACAGGTATTTCCATAATGTCAGCAATCAAATGTCGATCCACTAAAAACAATCCTTCTTGAGTATCAACTTTAAAAGTTAAATTCTCAAGAGAAAATCACAGATACATGCAAACATGGATTGGGCAATGGACTGGTATGCAGCTCCACCCCAATGCAAGATGTTATCCCATCCCACAGATTCCAACAGAGGAGGGATACCAAATGAAGCAATGTGATTAACATTCACAGGACGCTCAACAATAACATTGCGCATACGCAAATCCCGAGCATTAGAAGGATCATTTTCGGGAGAGCGAAGATGACGTTGTGCAATAGAAGCTGATCTAGATGAAGAGGGACCTCGAGTAGTTTTCTTTTTACCTCTAGCATCCATTTTCAAAGAGGATTTCAAGGAAACAACAAGATGCAAGATAGAAGAAATGGGGTTTTGATAGAACAGATTTTTCAAGATAAAACCCCAAACTTGCAATGAACGACCAAATAGATTCTACAAGAATGTGATTTGGAACACTAATAACAAGAATCTACAAGAAAATAGCAAAAGAACCACTAACCTTGAAGTACATGAAGGTGGGTTCGACCGGTCGTAGCTAGAGCCGTTGGAGAGTAAAAAGAAATGAAGAAGAGAGTCAAAATCCCCAAATAAAGTGAAATCCCGAGTTTCACGACCGGTCGTGTAAGTGTTCGACCGGTCGTATCACGACCGGTCGTGTACACTCACGACTGGTCGAGTACGACTCAAAATTTGCAATTTTTTTCAAATAATTTTCAAATTTAAGCAAATAAATCATCAAACTTATGTACATTATGATACACCAAATCATGCAAATTCAATTTAAATTGCACATACCGAGATCAAACTTTAATTTATTAAACCTGCTTTTGTCGAGCGGTTTAGTGAAAATGTCCGCAAGTTGAGTCTCGGTTGGAATGTAATCCAAATATATTACCTTTTCTTCCACTAATTCACGAATGTAATGAAATCTAATGTCAATATGCTTAGTACGTGAATGCTGAACTGGATTTTTAGAGATATTTATTGCACTGGAATTATCGCAAAATAAAATCATAGAATCCTGAGTAATTCCATAATCGCTTAACATACGTTTCATCCAACAAGTTGAGTACATGCATTTCCAGCAGCAATGTATTCAGCCTCAGCTGTTGATAGCGATATAGAACTTTGCTTCTTACTAAACCAAGAAACAAGACAATTTCCAATGTAGAAACAACCACCACTGGTTGATTTCCTATCATCAATGTTTCCAGCCCAGTCAGCATCTGCGTACCCGGCTAATTGAACATTAGTCTCATGTGGATACCAGAGACCCAGTTTAGTAGAACTTGCGACATATCGCATAATCCGCTTAACAGCAGTTAAGTGAGATTCTTTAGGATTTGATTGATAACGAGCACAAATACCAACACTCAAAGCGATATCTGGTCTACTAGCAGTCAGATAAAGCAAACTACCAATCAAACTACGATACAATTTAGGATCCACATCATTACCTGTAGAGTCTTTTGAGAGTCTCAAAGTTGTACTCATAGGAGTATCAAAATTTTTACCTTTCTCAAATCCAAATTTCTTGATTAAATTCAGAGCATATTTGGTTTGAGAGATAAAAATTCCATCAGGTTGTTGTTTTAACTTGCAACCCTAGGAAATAGTTTAATTCTCCAACCATGCTCATTTCGAATTTAGACTTCATCAAATCTGCAAACTCAACAGTCATGTTAGTACAGGTTGATCCATAAATAATATCGTCAACATATATTTGAACCATTAGAATATCATCGTTATGTTTCTTAACAAAGAGCGTCTTATCAACACATCCCATCTGAAAATTATGACTCAGTAAAAACTTAGTCAGTTTTTCGTACCATGCTCTGGGAGCTTGTTTCAGACCATAGAGAGCCTTCTTAAGACGATACACATGATCAGTAAATTTAGGATCTTCAAACCCTGTAGGTTGTTCAACATATACCTCTTCATGTAAATCACCATTCAGAAAGGCACTCTTTACATCCATTTGGTAAATTTTAATCTTCCTAAAACATGCAATGGAGATAAAAAGTCTGATTGATTCAAGACGAGCTACAGGGGCAAATGTCTCATTATAGTCAATACCTTCAATTTGTGTATACCCCTGTACAACTAGTCTTGCTTTATTTCGAATAATATTTCCAAGTTCATCAGATTTGTTTTTGAAAATCCATTTTGTTCCAATAATATGTTTATCTTTAGGTCTAGGAACAAGGTACCAGACATCATTTCTGACAAACTGATTAAGTTCTTCTTGCATCGCAAGAATCCAGTTTTCATCCGAAAGTGCTTCTTTTACGTTAACCGGTTCAATCTGGGATGTAAAGCATACGTAGTTACATATGTCCTCTAATTGTCTACGAGTGCGCACACCAGTGAGAGGGTTTCCAAGTATTTGAGAAGTTGGATGATCTTTAACAGTCCTTAATTCAGAATTAGGTTCACTTGATGAAGTTTCTTGTTTTTCAAGTATAAGCACTTCATCATTATCTGAACTAGGGACAGGTGTATTCAAAAGATCGTCAATCACAACATTTATTGACTCTTGAATCACACCGGTCCTGTTGTTCAGAACACGATATGCACGACTGTTTAAAGAATATCCTAAAAAGATCCCTTCATCACTTTTAGTGTCGAATTTTCCCAAATTTTCACGGTCACGCAAAATATAGCACTTGCTGCCAAAAACTCGAAAGTATTTGACAGAAGGCTTTTTCTCAAACCACATTTCATAAGCCGTTTTATTATTAGTTTTACAGATATAAACACGGTTAATAATGTAGCAGGCTGTATTCACTGCTTCAGCCCAGAGATTCCTAGGGAGCTTCATGCTATTTAACATAACATTTCCCATTTCTTGAAGCACTCTATTCTTCCTCTCGACAATTCCATTTTGTTGAGGAGTTTTAGGTGCAGAGAATTCATGCGATATTCCCTGATCGCTACAGAATTTCTCAAAACCGCTATTTTCGAATTCGGATCCATGATCACTACGGATCTTGTTGACTTGAGAACTTTTTTCAGTTTGAATCCGTTTTATAATCTTTTTCACTTCATCAAGGGTTTCTGATTTGTCTCTCAAGAATGAAACCCAAGTGTATCTTGTATAATCATCTACAATAACTAAGATGTACTTTTTGCCACCTCGACTTTCCGTTCTTGTTGGTCCTATAAGATCCATGTGGAGAAGCTCGAGTGGTCTTGTGGTGGTATTGGAGTTCACCTTTTTGTGAGAGCTCCTAGTTTGTTTACCATACTGGCATTCACCACAAATCTTGTCTACTTTTTGCATCTTAGGTAGACCTCTAATTAGTTCACTTTTGCTCAATCTGTATAAATTTCGGTAGTGTACATGTCCAAGGCGTTTATGCCATAATTCTGTCTCATCGGTATGGACCATGTAGCACGTTTGTTTAGATGAGCTACCATTGCTTACTATATAGCAGTTTTCAGAAGTTCTGCGACCAGTTAATATTACAGAACCCTTTTCGTTTATAATTTCACAACCTTGATTAGAAAATTTAACATTATGGTTGTTATCGCATATTTGAGATATGCTCAACAGGTTGTGTTTTAAACCCTCAACATATAAAACATTTTTAAATAAGGGAAGGTTATAGAGTTGGACCGTACCTTTGCCAATTATCTTGCAGTTGCTACCATCACCAAATGTGACTGACCCATCAGTCATATCTTTAAGATCGGTGAATAGTGCTTTGTCGCCTGTCATATGTCTGGAGCATCCACTGTCTAGGTACCATTTCGAATGGCTTGTAGCTTTGAAAGCAGTGTGAGCAACCAAACAGGCAACCTTAGGAACCCATTTCAGACTGTTTTGGGTTTAGGAGAATAATTGGTCTTCTTTTGTTTATAGTTGTAAGAGTGACCTACTGAGTTAGATTTTAATAGCTCCTTAAGTAAATCAACAATTTTTTCAGCTAGTGGGTTTCGAATCTGATTTATATAGCTGCTTTTGGGTTTTTGAAAAGTTTTTGTATTTTTAGAAAAAACTTGACTAGTACCTTTTCCTTTTGAGTTAGAAGTCTCTCCTTTCACAAAATTGGAAGGAGTATTCTTCTGTTTAGGAGATGTGTTTTTATCATAGCCCAACCCGGATCGATCGCCACATTTTCTTGATCCGGATAATAATTTTTCTAATTTTGGATCACCTTGGGCATATCTCCATGTGTCCTTCAAACTCAGAAGAGAAGATACTTCATTTTTAAGTTTCTCATTGATTTCAAATTTTCAATCAGGGAGGTTTTGAATTCCAGATCACACTTTGATTTTTCAAAACAATCTGAAATTTGGGATTTTTCTAAAACAAGGGTTTCAAAACATTCTTTAAGTTTAAAAAACTTTTCTTTTTGAAGTTTAAGTTTGACAGCAATTTTACAACTTTCCTTATATAAGGCATTGTAAGCATCTTGAAGATCTTCATCATTTTCATGATCACTATCCAAATTTTCTTCACTTGTTGAATCATCGTGATCTGAAAAAGTAAACTTGGCTAGAGTCATAAGGGCCTTAAGTTCACTGCCCGACTCGGTTTCTGAATTTTCTGATTCAGAAGAGGCTTCAGAATCAGACGATTCATCCCAAGTAGCCAACATACCCTTCCTTTTGGATCTGTCCTTTTTAGGACATTTGTTTGCTAAATGCCCATATTCTTGACAGTTGTAGCATTGACTATCTTTCAATGATTTCCAAGTTTTAGACTTAGGTTTGGAACGTTTCTTTTCATTTGCCTTTTGAAAATCGACTCTTTTCTTACTTTTGAAAATCTTATAAAACTTTTTCGCCAAAAGGGCCACATCATCTTCAGACTTTTCTGAATCTGAATTTTCTTGAGTAATACTTTTAGATGACTTCAAAGCAATAGATTTACCTTTAGGAGCTTTAAAACTTAATTCATAGGTTTGTAAAGAACCAACTAATTCTTCTACCTTCATATTATCCGTATCACGAAGTTCCTGGATTGCGGTTACCTTAGAATTGAACCGTTCAGGAAGAGAGCGTAGTATTTTTGCACACACTTTACTTTCTGGGATCTTATCGCCAAGACCCCACATTGAGTTTACAATGTCATTCAATCTAGTGTAAAAGTCCATAAACATTTCATTTTCCTCCATATGAATTTCTTCAAATTTAGTTGTGAGGAGTTGGACTTTAGATTTCTTGACAATTGATGTACCTTCGTGTGTCATTTCTAAAATATCCCAGGCTTGCTTTGCAGTATCACAGGATATGATTCTTTTGAACTCATCCGGTGATAGTGCGCAAGTGATTGCATTTAGTGCTTTAGCATTAGCACTACTCTCATTTTTCTGAAGTGTGGTCCATTGGTAATACGGTGTAATTTTCATAGATTTTGAACCATCAACACCAGTTACTTCCATGATAGGAGGTTTCCATTCAGTCACTGTGGCTTGCCACACACTTTCATCCATTGATTTGAGGAAGATCCTCATTCTGGCTTTCCAATAGGCATAGTTGGAGCCAACAAAGGGTGGAGGCCTAGTAACTGAAAGGCTATCAAAATTTGACATCTTTTTATATAGCTTAGATCGTTAGCTCAGGAAATAAATCCAAATAAAAAGCAACAAAAATGAGCTATTAGGCTTTGATACCACTTGAAAAGGCCAAGCTATATGTCCTAGAGGGGGGTGAATAGGACTATGCCAAATTTAAAATAAAATTAGCGGAAATAAATTAAACCAATAGCCTTACAATATGAATCAATTCACAAAGCTAAATTTAAATCACCTTGATAAATAAGTATTGAGAGATTGATACAAATTCAGTTCTAAGGACAACCTTACACCATAATAAACAAGGGCTTATGGTAGGACAACCTTATTTCTAGAACCTCTTTTGGATCAAGGACTCAATTTTAATATAAGTAAATGAAATAGCAAGGAATTGAAATTAAATGCAGAAGTAAGATCTAAATTATTACAACAATCCCCACACTTGCTTGAAATGTAAATAGTTACAACATTCACATCCACTTGTACATTCCACACAATCGAATGATAAAAGATATGAAAATTAAGCAAGCATTCAATCCACAAGACAAAGAGTTATAGTGGTTCGCCTGTGTGTACACCAACTGTTTTCCAACAGCCACACAAAAGCTACTCCACTCCTAATATCCTCACACAGGGGATATTAGCGTTCACTATCAAATAGGTTTTCACAGGTTCACCAAAAACCTTTACAATTGTGTCTTTTTCACTTGGGCTTACACAATTCAAAAACCCCTCTTTTCTGAGTTTTCTGGTTCTCCTCAGATAACCAATACAATGAGATTTTTTCTGGTTCAACCTCAAACAAAACCAATACAATGAGATTTTTCTGGCTTAACCTCAAACAAAACCAAAGGTAAATAAATTTTACAGAAATGTAAAATACCTGGATTTCTCCTTTTCGTAGCAGCCCGGTAGAACCAATCGGAGTAGATGATTGAATGTCAAAGTTCAATTTCCAATACTCACATTCATAAGGTTCTAAATTCTAATTGATTTTAGATTTTACTTGTTGGGCGTAGCTATATTTGATTTTGATTCCAAGAAGAAGGAATAAGATAATTCCTCTTTTCAAATAAGATTGGAATACCGAAACAAAATCAAATTAAATAAGCTAGCAAAAAGGAATATTAAATAAGCACAATGTAGCTTAAAATAAACACAGACTTATCTCAGAGTGATCACTTGAAAATCTTGAATTGAATCGAGTTGAAGTATGAAAACTCTGAATTTCGTGTTCAATTTATAGAAGCAAAAATCGCTCCTACGACTGGTCTTAGAAACCTACGACTGGTCGTAGCTCTAACAGATTTTTGAAAAATTAAGCGCGATCTTTGAAAGTCGTTCCACGACTGGTCGTGAGTAGCCTACGACTGGTCGTGGGTCACCTACGACTGGTCGTGGATATCTACGACTGGTCGTAGACCAGAGTTTTCGTTGCTGGACTTTGAGTCGTAGCTCTACGACTGGTCGTGGACGAGTCGAAGCCACACCTACGACCTGTCGAAGGACCTCCAGGACTGGTCGTGGGCGTACCAAAAATTCTGAAAAATCTTCAACACTTAGGACTGGTCGTGGAATTTCTTGGACTAGTCGAACCAATGCTAGGACTGGTCGAACAAGAGCTAGGACTGGTCTTAGAATAGACCAAACTTATGTAAAATAAATATTTGATTTATGTATCCAAAGTGACCTACTTAAAGGGTCAACCTAAGGTCATTCAAACCTGAACCATGTCGTATGGACATTGAACTTCAACCATTCAACGAATGTAGATATTTTGAACCATATCAGGCTTGAGATCTTGATCTTGTTGTAGCTTTAAACTTTAGATCTTCATCAACATAAATCTACTTCATGCGTTGCTTCTTAAGACTTGAACTTCAACATTGTAGCTTCTTGAGACTTCAACATATAGCTTCTTGAGACTTCAACATGTAGCTTCTTGAGACTTCAACATGTAGCTTCTTGAAGACTTCAACATGTAGCTTCTTGAAGTGTTTATGCAGTGTCTTGAATTCATATAAATATCATACAAGCACAGGACACAGAAAGATGTTTTGACACATCAAAATTTGACAACCAAAGGAGCATGAGACCATAGCTCTTACACTAACCCTAACCCTAAACACTACGTTACCCTAACCATAACCTTAACCGTAAACTCTAAACCCTAATTCATAATATTAATCCCTAATCCCTAAACTTAAACCCTAAACACTAAAACCTAATCCTAATTCCTAAAACCTAATCCATAAAATCTAAACCCTACGTCCTTACCTAAACCCTAAACTTAAAACCTAAAACCTAACCCTAAACCCTAATCCCTAATCCCTAAACCCTAAATCGTAAATTGATAATGTGTTTATTTATTTGAATTAAACAATTAGTAGTTAATTTTTTAGAATTATGTTTTACATTGCTTATTGCTTAGCTTATTATTATGTTGCAATAGATAGTTTGCTTAATATGTTTGTATTACATTGCTTTTTTGCTTAACTTATTATTGTGACTTGTGAGTTAGATAATTAGTTGCCCATTTGAGGATTTTTATGTGGCCAAACATAGATTTAGTGTGTTTTTTGTAACATAAAAATTGCTCAAATTATCCCATTTTGGACAGTTCAAGGTTAGATGGATAGTATGTTTTCATATAACCTATTTAAATGTTCATGATTAGTCTGCACTCCATCTCCTCATTTCTCTCTGGATATAATCTTTATTTTCATTTCTCATGTCAAATATCTTCACATTGCTTAGATATTTAATATCGGAATGTAATGGAAGATCAGCTTATCTAGAGAGACATGGGGAGATGCTACCGGTTTTTCAGCGTGGGTGTTTAAATAAGAATATGAAAGTATTACAATCTATCCAACCTTGGATGGGTGACGAATTTAGGGTTTAGTATAAATCTTTAAGTCATCAAAGTGCTAATGCTAATATGATTTACTATCTTTCAACTATTAGATGGCTAGTGAGGGTTTTTCCAATACCATCGGCGGTTTGTCGGTTACATCGTTGATGATCTTGGAAGTTGAAGGATTAGGTTTGGAAGATGAAGAGGTGTCCATTGATATTAGTACCTCACAGTCACAGATTACAGGAAAAGTAAAAAAAAAAAAAAAAAAAAAAAAAAAAAAAAAAAAAAAAAAAAAAAAAAAAAACCGGTAGTGTTGGAAGATTTTGAAGATTTAACCTTGAAAAACTGCATAGTGAAGATATAATGCAAGTATTGCAAGGCTCAATATGCTAAACAAGTAGATGGGTCGACCACAACTATGAAGAAACACAGTCTGAAGTGTCATAAAAAAAGTGAGAAGTCAGACCTTAGGGCAACATATACTTTCATTTACCCAATCTTTGGTGGGTATGTCACAAGGTACATTATCCACTATAAGTATAATAGAGGCCAGGTGAATGAGTTGACGGCTAGATTTATTATTGCCAATGAAAGACCATTTCAGATGGTAGAGAGTCCTTTTTTCAAATTATCCAGAGGGCTTAACCCCAGATATGAGAAGGTCTCCTGTACAACAATAAAGAGAGTATACATTAAGATGTATGAAAGCAAGAAGCTTGAGTTAAAAGGATAATTGGAATTGGTTCCCCGAATTATCCTGACATCAAATTTGTGGACGACGTCCAATGAACGAAAGGGGTATAAGTCAATTGCCCACTACGTTGATTCTGAATGGAGGCTCTATAAAAGAATCCTAAACTTTCATTATCTTACGCCTCCTTACACTAGATTGATGATTTCAGACTACATGTACAAATGTCTTGTGGAGTGGGGCATTGAGAAGAAAATTTCCTCAATAACTTTAGACAATGCGTCTGCAAATGATAGCGTGATAATGAATTTGCGAAACCATTTTAGGGCCACCGGTGACTTGTATTTTGGTGGAAAGATATTTCATGTTAGGTGTTGTGCCCATATCCTAAACTTGATTGTACAAGATGACCTTAAAACAATTAAGCCAATGATCGAGAACATAAGAGAGAGTTTGAAGTACATAGAAGGGTTACCTTCACGATTATATACATGGAATGAGATCGTAAAAAGGTTGAATTTGTCATATCAGAGAACGATGAAGCTGGATGTCATGACACGTTGGAATTCAACTTTTGAAATGTTGAATTCAGCAATAGCTTTCAGAGATGTATTCTCTCACTATGCGGAGCGTGATAGTACTTATCTTTGGTTGCCTTCTGATGATAATTAGTCAAGAGCTGAATCAGTTCGCAAGTTGCTTTCAGTTTTTTACGACGCAGTGAATAAATTTTCAGAAAGCAAGTATCCAAAAATTAATATATTTCTGCCAGAACTTTGGAGGGTAAAAGTGTTTTGCACAGAAGTTGTAGTGGACCAAACTTTTTACAATTAATGCCCATGGGTATGCAATTAAAGTTTGATAAATATTGGTCTGAGCACAATCTGGTAATGGATGTTGCAGTCGTTCTTGATCCTCGATACAAGATGTTCATGGTTATATTCATCTTTAATAAGTTGCATGGTGAGAAGATTGCATTGGAGGTCGATAAGATACGTGATGCAGTTGATGATTTATAATTTCTATGTACAAATTTTAGGTGCCATAAAAGACAAAACTGTAGCCACAAGCCTGTGTACTCCTAAAGTGGGTTCTAGTTCTACTATTGATGAACAACCAAACACGATCGATTATTTGATGCCTTTCCTAGAACAGGTTGAGACTCAAACACAGAAAACACAATCAGAACTTAACCACTATCTCAAGGAGCCACTTATAAAGTACAAAGGCAAAGAATTTGATGTTTTTGACTGGTGGAAGGAGAAATCTCATTATTCACAATACCTTGTGCTCTCGTTAATGGCACAAGACATATTATCAATTCAAATTTCAACCGTGGTGTCAGAATTTCCTTTTAGTATGGGGAGTAAGGTCATGAACAAGTATCGAAGCTCACTTACACCAAAATTAGTTGAAGCACTCATATGTACACAGGACTGACTGTGTCCGATCTCGAGAAAAGGGAACTCTGTTGATGAGAAGTTCAATGATGAGGAGAGTGACAAGCAAGATGAGACAATACCTGCAACAACTGCATTGAAGAGGCTGCATGATAAGAAATTGCCTTCTATTTCTTATGCATTTTCTTATAAGTTACAATAGGATTTTGATAATTATTTTTTTGTGGACTTAAATTGTAAAATTTGATGGGTGGATGGATATTTTACTTTTTCATTTATACTTTTAAATTAGTTAATGTTATTTAAATCTCAAATAATATGGTTGGCTGAATGCGTTGATTCATTACTGTATCTTAATTATTTATGTTTCCTTAACCCAACCAGATATTTTTTTTTTTTTAAAAAAAAAAAAAAAAAACAAACAAACAAACACCTATAAATATGTCATCAAAAGATGATACATCAGCAGATATTTGGTATTATGGAGCCCAAGTCTACTCCCAGGATGGAAAGATAAAGTTACAATGCAGATTATGTGGAAAATAATTTGTAAACAAAACACATCGATTGAAATTACATTTGGGTTGTCGGGGATGAGACGATGCACCATGTAGCAAAGCTCCTTAGGAAGTCTGGGATTTATTTTAAGCCATTCTCAACTCAAATACAAAGACTTTCTCCACCCCTCCCCCTACAACTACAACCAATACAACCAACCATAGAAGATATAAACGTAGGCCTATTATAAATGAAGAAGGGTTAAGCGGAGGAACTACCACCACAGATAATAGAGAAGAACAAGAGAGACTTTTAAGGGAACAAGAAGAATAAGATTATAAAGAGGCTGTAAAAGAAAGCTTGAAAATGGCATCCAGGACCAGGCAACAACATCCACCCCCTCCGAACAACATAATGTTGAAGCAGACACAAATAAATCATCAAAGTTTCTTAAAAGTATCACAGCATTTTATAGGCGGTTGGGAATCCCGTACAAATCGGATCATAAAAAGTGGCTGAAAAAGCTTGTTGAATCTATGAATGAGGACAATGGAAAGATATCTCCACCATTCGATTCAGCAGAGGTAAACGACCATCTTTTGGACACCTCTAGCTCGAAGTCAGCCCAAAGTTCTCTTATAGTTGAAGCCGTAAAAAGAGAACCAAAAGATTATTTTAACGATAAAGGTGGAGATGGAGGAGGAGGTTACTATTATGGACAAGGTTACTCAAGCTACACGCCACAAAAGCATTCATCATACTGAGGTTATTAAATGAATGAAAGTTTTATTTGTCTGTATGTGGACATGGTTTATTTACTTTTGATTTTGTATGGTGTTTATTTACTTTGTTCATTTTATGGACATGGTTTATTTACCTTAGATCTGTGATATTTTAACAGCTGAACGACCCAACTCAATAGTCCAATGTATTGATATCATGCATCTCACCATGATTGATGATTCATGAAATCTCCCAAATTGAAAGATCTTAACCTTAGATCTGTGATATTTTAACAGTTGAATGAGGATTGCTGTCAAATTTCTTTATTAATCGTCTATTTGCATGTCATCAATTGAATGGCTAGAATTTTCAAATACAGGATATACATCATGTTTGGTCTAATCAACATTGGACCCTGTGGCATGAAATGTTTTGATCTGTCGACATTAAATTGATGGTGAAAACAAAATCTTAATGGTAAAAAATGTAGTGAGATAAACTATAGAAAAGTTACCTGATCGGATTGTCTCCTAAGTTTTAATTTTAAACAGTAAGTCATCCGTCTTAGTTCCAGTACAGTAAATGGGTGGACCCGATCATTACATGACCCCACCAAGTGTTATGTGGAGAGATGGGTATACCATAGTCCAATTCTTCCTACTCTACCAATAAATGGGTGGACCCGATCAATACATGACTACCGTATTATCCTTTTTTAATGCCTGGCCGGCCATCCCGATGACCCAATGACCCGATCCGAATCGATGTCAACTCAATCTGACTCGATATCTCTGACCGAGTCGAACTCGTGTTGACTGTCAAATATTGCATATTTTTCTCCATTGGTTTTATGAACATGATACTACTTAATGGTATATTATATACATGTCTGTGTTGCAAGGTGAATCTGAGAGCTTGGATTGAAAAGAATGTTAAAAGCATGGATTTAATGCTCAAGAATCAGCAAGGCAAAAGATGGATCTTAGGAGACCAAGAATGAAGATTTCACATGCCAAAGATTCAAGGAAACCAAGTACAAAGGATGGAGAAAAGACTGGCAAAAGCACAAGTTAAACAAAAGAAAAATCAGACAATTCGGTCCCACCTAAGCTAACTTCGGTCTGACCGAAATCGCACAAAACAGTCCAGCAAGAAATTAAGATTTTCAGGCTTAATTCGGTCCCACCTAAGCCAACTTCGATGCGACTGAATACAACCTCGGTCCTACCTAAGCCAATTCTGGTCCCACCTAAGTACTCTGCACATAAACTTTAGATGATAGTTCCCACTTTCAATTGATAGTTTAAACCTTATTCACAATTACTCCTTTAAATTCAGATTTCTGCTTTTGATCTTCATGTAGTTCTAGTTCTAGTTACTTTTAGAAAACGTACAAGTTTAGTCCTTGTGGATTCGACCTCAATCTCACCGAGATTATTACCGCATCGCGACTCTACACTTGGGGTTGTAAACAAGTTTTTGACACCATTGTCGAGGACTACAGTTGCGTTTTTCTAAATTTAATTAGTTTTAGATTTAGGTTAAAATTATGATTAACTTTCTATTTTATTCTTAGGTTAGGATTTTTTTCTGCTTTGTTTTTAGAAACTAACTTTGTTTTCTGTTTTGTAGGACCCTAACCTAGCATCTTCTATCTGGTAAACTCGTTCTAATTCTCTCTCTCTCTCTCTCTCTCTCTCTCTCTCTCTCTTACTTCTTATTTACTGTACTTTTCAATTCTTAGATTTTAGGTTAGATTTTGTACTTGAAAGCTGAGTGTTTCATGCCCAAGTGGATTCGTGATAACAATCAACGTCTCTTAAGTGAAGGAGGATTGGTCGAAGGGTTGCTTATCCATCACAAGATTAAACACCACCAGAGATCCTCAGAGTCAATAGAAGTGATGGCTGCGAATTAACCTGCAAATCAACCTCAACCTCCAGTTGAGGAAGCCCAAGATGAGAATAAGCTGCATCATGCACCCCCGCCTCGTACCTTACGAGATTATTTACAACCGGCGGGGGTGAGCCCACATTCATGTATGATTTTTCCAGAAAATACAGGAAATATGGATATCAAGCCAGGGGTGATCCAACTTCTCCCAAAGTTCCATGGACTTGAATCTGAAAGTCCATATCTACACATGAAAGAGTTTGAAGAGATCATAGCCACTTTATACTTTCCTAATGTGTCTGAGGACACGATCAGGTTAAAACTCCTTCCTTTCTCCTTAAAAGAAAAGGCTAAACTATGGTTGCATTCAATATGACCACAATCTATTGGCAGATGGAACGACATGACAAGGGAATTCATAAAGAAATTCTTCCCATACCATAAAACGAACACCATTAGAAAGTTGACCATGAACTTCGCCCAAAAGGAAGATGAAACATTCTTTTAATATTGGGAGCGGTTCAAGGATCTTGTCAATTCATGCTCACAACACGTTTTTGAAACGTGGCGCAAAACAAGTTTCTTCCATGAAGGACTGAAATCTTCCATGTGTCAATTCGTCGAGACAATGTGCAATGGGGAATTCATGAATAAAGATGTCGATGATGTGTGGGATTACTTTGACAAACTCGTTAAAACCGCACAATCATGGGACATCCCCCCAAGACCTAGTCTAAACCTACTTAATCAAAGGAGAAGGCCGGGATATATCTTTTGAAAGAGGAAGATATTTAAATGCTAAAGTGGCCAGTCTCACAAGGAAACTTGAGGCCATGGAACTTAAGAAGGATAAGGCTAAGGAAGTTGTCTACGGTATTTATGCTTGTAATGTTTACACAACTGAAAATTGTCCAACAATACCTACTTTCCAAGAAATACTAAATGAGCAATCGAATGCCGTGAACAACTACTAAAGGATTTCAAAGGACTCACTTCAAACACATACAATTCAAGTTGGAGAAATTATCCAAACTTCAGTTGGAGGAATGGACAAACTGTTACTCCTAAAGGATTCCATAACCAATTCTTAAATCAAGGGAAACCTCAAGAGGATCCAATTTTAAAACACATTCGATATCAAGAGCTTTTTAATCAAAACACATTACAAGCCTTCTAAGACCTTAAAAAAATCCATTCAAAGGATTGAGGCACATTTAGCGAGTGGGGAGAAAGGGATGTTTCCAGGCGCCCAACCTCTCCCCAATCCATAACCGTAATATGAAATTAGTGACCCAAGATCTTTAAATCAGATGGAGTAAGCTAAGTCTATCACCACTCTTAGGAGTGGAAAAACAATTGACAAATCTATTCTGGTAAGGGCTGAAAATTCTAAGGACCCAGAAGAAGACACAAATAATAGACTTAGCACTACTCCACATGGATTAGAACCGGAACCTCTGAGCAAGCCATACTACTCCATTCCCCTAACGTTTGATTGCACTAAAACCTCTACCCAACTCACAGAATATTCTAGAGGTGTTAAAACAAGTGAAGGTCAACATCCCTCTCCTGGATGCCATAAAATAAATTCCTTCATATGCCAAATTTCTGAAAGACTTATGCACAACCAAGAGGCGGCAAAGTATCAAAAAGAAATTTTTACTAACAAAGAAAGTGAGTGCCACCCTCAAGCAAAGTGTACCACAAAAATATAAAGATCCTGGTAGCCCAACTATCACTTGTATAATTGGAAATCACCAAATTGATAACACACTTCTTGACTTGGGGGCGAGTGTAAATCTGACCCCTTACTCGGTCTACGAACAACTGGGTCTAGGTGAATTAAAATCCACCCGGACCATTACAACTTGCTGATAGCTCAGTACGTGTACTGAGGGGGATGATTGAGGATGTGTTGGTCCAAGTTGATAAATTCTACTATCTAGTAGATTTTATCGTCCTGGATACTCAGCCCATCACAGATATGAGCACTCAAATCCCTGTCATACTTGGCCACCCATTCCTTGCTAAATCCAATGCTATCATCAATTGTAGGAATAGGGTCATGAATTTGTCTTTTGGAAATATGACATTGGAGCTCAATATTTTTTTTCAACATGAGCAGACAGGCAGAGGATGATGACGAGGCCCACGACATTAATATGATAGACTCTTTCGTGAAAGATAGAGCTTTAATGACCTTATCCTCTGACCCTCTAGCGATGTGCTTGGCACACTCCCGCAATTTAGATAATGACACGATTAGGGAGATGGATGACATGCTTGATACTGCACCGGTACTTGAAGTTAATTAGTGGAGGCTACAATTTGAAGAATTACCCCAAAGTAATTTAGTGCCTCTACCGTTTAGCCTCAAAGTGCCGAACCTTGATGTAAAACCTTTGCCCTCTGATCTTAAATATGTCTATTTAGGTCAAGATGAGACATACCCGGTGTTGATTTCTTCCCACCTTAAGCAAGAACAGGAGAGTATGCTTATTTCTACTCTCATTGAGCACAAAGGAAACCTTGGATGGTCGATTGCGGACTTCAAGGGAATCGACCATTTGATTTGTACTCACTGCATTCATCTTGAGGATAATACAAAGTCCTCTTGACAAACACAACGTAGATTAAATCCAAACATGAAGGAAGTGGTTAAGACTAAGGTACTTAAAATGTTAGATGTGGGTATCATATACCCCATATCTGATAGCCAATGGGTGAGTCTAACTCAGGTGGTTCCTAAGAAGTTCGGAATCACCATCATAGCCAATATGACAATGAACTTGTGCCAACTAGAGTTACTACTGGTTGGAGAGTGTGCATTGACTACAGGAAATTAAATACCATTACGAGGAATGACCACTTTCCTTTGCCCTTCATTGATCAAATTTTGGAAAGGCTAGCTGGTCACTCTTACTATTGCTTCCTTAACGGATATTTAGGCTACAATCAAATAGAGATAGCCATTGAAGATTAGGAAAAGACAACATTCACATGTCCTTATGACACCTTTGGTTACCGAAGGATGCCCTTCGGACTATGTAATACCCCTGTCACTTTTTAACGATGCAAGTTGAGTATTTTTTCTAACATGGTGGGGCAATATTTAAAGATCTTTATGGACGACTTCTTTGTCTTGGTCCATCCTTCATCGAATGTTTGAAAAATCTTAAAATTGTGTTGAAACGATGTGAGGAAAAGAATTTAGTACTAAATTGGGAGAAGTGTCATTTCATGTTCGTAAAGGAATTGTTCTTGGAAATATCATCTCGTCCAAGGGAATTAAGGTAGATAAGGCTAAAATTGATCTTATCTCTAACCAACCTCCACCCAAGACCATACGAGATGTGCGATCATTCTTAGGACACACCGGATTTTACAGACGATTTATAAAGGTTTTTAGTCACCTCTCTCATCCTTTATGCAATCTACTTCAAAAGGACGTACCATACAAGTGGACTAAGCAATGCCAGGAAGCTTTTTCTAAGCTCAAAGGCATGTTGGCCACCGTACCTATCATGCAACCATCCGACTAGAGCATTCCTTTTGAAATTATGTGTGATGCGTCTGACTATGCTGTTGGGGAGGTGTTAAGCCAGAGGAAAGAAAAGAAGCCATATGTTATTCATTATGCAAGTAGAACTTTAAATCCTGCCCAAGTGAATTACTCTACTACGGAGAAGGAACTCTTAGTCGTAGTATTCGCTTTGGACAAATTTTGGTCCTACTTGTTGGATCTAAAATCATCATCTACACTGATCATACGGCACTCAAGTACCTTCTTGCTACGAATGATGCTAAGCCCCGCTCGATAAGATGGATCCTCCTACTTCAAGAATTTGATTTGGAAATACGAGATAAAAAGGGAGTAGAGAACGTAGTGGCTGACCATCTTTCAAGACTTGACCTCTCTGATTCCCTTGAGAAGACACTTATAAACGACGTGTTCCTTGATGAAAAAATGTTTAAACTCTCTCACTTACCTTGGTTTCTAATATTGCTAATTATCTTGCCACAGGTTTCACACCAATACATTCGACTATGCGAGATAAGAAAAAATTCTTCACTGAGGTTCGTAAGTTTTTCTGGGATAACCCATATTTATTTAAATATTTCCTAGACTAAATTCTAAGGAGATGTGTGTCAGACAATGAACACCAAAGAGTCATCTCCCTCTGTCACTCTCAGGCCTGTGGTGGTGACTGAAATTCTACAGTGCGGCTTCTATTAACCCACTATATTCAGGACACTCATGAATTCTGTAAAGCTCGTGAGCATTGTCAGATTTGACTGCCTCTGAATTTAATGATAGTGGGCCAAGAACGAAGAATTTACATGTTAAAGATCCAAGGAAACCAAGTACAAAGGATGGAAAAAAGACTCGCAAAAGAACAAGTTAAACAGAAGAAAAATCAGACAATTCGGTCCCACCTAAGCCAACTTCGGTCCGACCAAAATTGTACAAAATAGTCCAGCAAGAAATCAAGATTTTCAGGCTTAATTTAGTCCCACCTAAGCCAACTTCGGTGCGACCGAAGACAACTTCGATTCCACTTACTCTAATTTCGGTCCCATCTAAGTACTCTACACATAAACTTCTGATGCAATTTTGGTGTGACCGAAGGCAACTTCGGTGCGACCAAAATCACGCAGAATTGTCTAGCGAGAAAGTCCAATTTTCAATCTTAATTCAGTCTGACCGAAGCGTAACGCGGAAAAGCTGCGGACTGCGTAAATTAAGGCGGTTTTGCAACGGATTGCGGAAATTCCAAGTTGGTGCGTAACGTGGAGCTTCACAACTATAAATAGGAGTTCATAGGACGTTCCTAGGCATCATTTATGGTTTAAGGAGTGGAGCAAAAGGTGGAGAGCCACCTTTAAGAGTCTTTCTTCTTCTTCCTTAGTAATTTTTTTGCTTTTCTTAAGAGACTTTAGTTCAATCATGACTATGGTTGGCTAAACCTCTTAGCTAGGGCTAAGAGGTGAAGCTTGTAGCGTAATTGGAATGTTTACTTTTCTTTGATTCATGTTTATTTTAAACTTCATTGATTTCTAATTGATTTTAAAGGAATATTTTCAGTTTTCAATGATTTGTTGTGATTCCAATTACAATTGAGTCTGCGATAGCTTTGAATATCTTCTTTTTCTCTTTGAGATTATGGAATTGGTAAATTCTGCTGTTCACCATCATCCCTTGAGCATGGTTGGGTGACAGTATCCCTTCCAAACTCCATAGTTCTTTTCCATTAAGACTAGATCAATGAGAAGTTCAGAGATTTGACCATCTCTTTCTCCATCTGGATAAGATAGGACTCTGATTCTAACTGGATCTCTTGAATCAAGTAAGGTAGCATCCCAATTGCTACAAGTGGATCCTTGGCACCCTAGTTCCCACTTTCAATTGATAGTTTAAACCTTATTCAAAATTACTCCTTTAAATTCAGATTTCTGCTTTAGATCTTCATCTAGTTCTAGTTCTAGTTACTTTTAAAAAACGTACAAGTTCAGTCCCTGTGGATTCGACCTTGGTCTCACCGAGATTATTACTGCATCGCGACCCTACAGTTGGGGTTGTGAACAACTCGGTTCGGTTCAACCCAGCCAAGATCCGAACTCGAATCGAGTCAGGCCTGCTGGACTTAGTCCCAAGTTGGATCAAGTTCAGGTCAGGGATTTGATAAAACTGGATTGAGTCGAATTGGACCTAACTCTGTCCAACTCGAGTCGATGCCCACCTCTACTTTTTAATATCAAGAATTCAAGTTTAAGGTGCCCAATATCTCCACAACCATGGCACACAAGAGATGCTCTTGAACTACTTTCAGAAGTAGACAAGTTTGTTTGGATTATCGGAGGGGTAGAGGCAAAGATGTGACTATCAAGTTCAAATATTCTATTGTCCCCAAAAGACCTACCCATACTAAAAGATTTACCAATTTTTTTTCATTTTCTTGGGTAACCTTAGCTCTTCCCTTATAGGTAGACATCATTCCAAAGCTCCTTTAGATCTCACTCTAGGCGGTTAAGCCTTTTAGGAGGAACCCGTTCTGATACCAATTGAATGTCCATGGATTGTCTACCACAGCACATGTGGAAGCTTAGCGGAGTCAAGGAATGAATGGTTATGTCCTAGGGGGGGGGGGGGTTGAATAGGACCACTTAAAGTTTGCCAATTAAATCCAATTACCTAATTATATCAATTTACCAATTAAACTAATTAAGGTAATTAACACTAAAGCTTCTAAGCCAATAGTGGGTCTAATCACATAGACTACAACAAATATGCCAATTCAAGCAAGTAGTCTATAATCGATGGTGAACTTGTGTGTGATTAATAAGTTAAGTGCCTAGCATACAATCTAAATCATGCATTCAAATCATTCAACTAATCAATCACATAAGCATAATTAGAAATGTACACAATTCATAATCACAAACACAAGCATATATAGTGGTTCAGTTTCCCTACTATACTCCCAGTGGATGCACTCTCCTTGAGTGTACCCGTATTCAATATAAGACATTTTCAACAGTTTCACCTCCAACCTTCAAAGCCCAATGCAAGGACCAAGGTCCTACACAAAAAACCTAATGTACACTCCAGTCGAAGGCTCCCTCAAAGACTTAATTGGTTTTTTGTTGAGTAACCAATAACCTTAGTCCTAGTTCAAGAACCTACACTTACTCCCATCAGATGCTCCCGGCGAGATTAACACGTACGCACCTATGTCTGGTGAATTCAGCGTTATACAACAGCTTAGGTCCTACACAAGAACCTATTTAAGTTAATATCACAAACTCTTATCCTCAATCCTACACAAGGAAAGAGAGTATAGATTCACACATGACACTTATCGAATTGAGTCCCTTTGACGTGTCATGCTTGAGTCGCTTCTTCAAATCTCTCATGTGTTTGAATCCGCTCCTCAATTGCTCCCCCGATCATTGATATCGATGCTTCAAATCCCATGAATGTTCACATTGCATGTGATGTTCCAATGAGTTGACCAAGGCACGGGAGGTGGTGGAATCTCCTACAACTTATAAGAATGTTTAAACCTAGGGGATTCAACTAGATATGTAGTCTAAAGAGTTAAACAAGGATTTGACTATAGGTTCATGTCTAATCTATAGAATAAGGTGAAAATCAAGTGCATCTTCATAAAGGAAGTTGGAATCTTCATTAAAGTGACAATCTCAATGAAGATGACTTGAATCTAAGGGTTTAGAGTCATAGGATGAGGGATATGAGTGGGGAATAACCTAATCTCTAATTATAACAAATAACCCATCCAAATGTCCAAGAATTGAATGCACTATATAAAGAAATTAAGTTCTAACGGTAAAAAAAAAAGGGCAAAAAATGGCTCTCTCGATCCATCGAGCGACGCATTCGAACGATTGAACTCCCATTTTGTGGTATCGAAGGGTCTTTTAATGGATCAAGAAACTCCAGCTATTTGTTGAGGGTCAAATATTGCATATTGGACCCTATTTATACTTGGTTTTATGAACATGATAATGCTTAATGTTCTATTTTAATCACGTTTGTGTTGTAAGGTGAATTTAAGAGCTTAGATTGAAAAGGATGTTAAAAGCATTGATTTAACGCTCAAGAATCACCAAGCCAAGGATTGGATCTCAGAAGACCAAGAATGAAGAATTCACAAGCCAAAAATCCAAGAAAACCAAGTTAAGAATGAAGAGAATTGAAGTTTTGAAGTGAATTTGCGTAATCCTCTACCAGTCCTGACTCCTGCTCGACTAGTCCTAGCTACGCAAGACTAATCCTGACTTCCGCTCAACCAGTCCTGCCTCTTGCAGGACTAGTTGAGGAAACTTCGACTCTAACTCCAGCAACATCGACTTCTAAATTAGCGCGATCTTCGACCAGTCGAGGGTGGTCCACGACCGATCGAGGATGGCCCACGTCCGGTCGAGGATGACTCAAGACCAATTGAGGGTTACACAATTTTTGCACGGATTGTGTAAATTTGAAACAGTTCTAGAAATTTTTACTCGGTGCAAAAGGTTAAGGCCTAAAACTATAAATAGGAGTTCCTAGGGCATCCCTAAGCATCTTCTAGGGTTTGAGGAGTGGAGCAAAAGGGTAGAGCTGCCATCTAGGAGTTCTTCTTCTTCCTCTTTAGTTGGTCTTTTTGTTTTGTTTAAGAGTCTTTAGTTCAATCATGTCTATGGTGGCTAAACCTCTTAGCTAAGGCTAAGAGGTGAAGCTTTTAGCGTGATTGGGATGTTTGCTTTGTTTGGATTCATGTTTTGTTGAACCCTCTTGGATTCTAGTTTGATTACGAAGGAATATTTTTAGTTTTTAATGGTTTGTTGTGACTCAAATTACAATAAATGTGCGATAGCTTGAGATATCTTCTTTTCCTGAATTGAGATTGTGAAATTAGGAAATCCTATTGTTCACCATCGTCCCATGAGCATGGTAGGGTAATGGAATCCTCCCTAACTTTCACAATTCTCTTATGATTGGTTGTGGGTTTGGTAAATTGTTGTTGTTTACCTTGTCTCCTGGGCATGGTTACGTGACAGAATCACTTCCAAAACCTCACCACTCTCATCCATTGATGATTAGATCGATGAGAATTTTAGAGATTTGACAAATCTCTTCTACCAATTGGATAAGATAAGACTCCGATTCCAGTTGTGTCCTTGAATCATGCATGGTAGTTTCCCAATTGCTAGAAGTGGATTCTTGGAACCCTAGTTACCACCTTTAATTTCATTAGATTTAATTACTTTAATCACAATTACTCTCTTAAATATTTTAGATTAGGTTTTTATCTTTTTCTAGTTCTAGTTCTAGTTATTTTCAAAAAACACACGATATTAGTCCTTATGGATTCGACCTCGGTCTTACCGAGATTATTACTGCATCGCGACCCTACACTTGGGGTTGTAAACAAGTTTTTGGCACCGTTGCCAAGGACTAACAGTTGTTTTTTCTGAGATTAATTAGTTTTTGAATTAGTTTAAGATTAGGGTTTTTCTAGTTTCTATTTTTAGGATTAGGGTTTTCTGAATTATTTTAGAAACTAACTTAGCTTTCTATTTCTAAGTTTAGAAACTTTCCTAATTTATTTTTTTGTAGAAACTAACTTTTTCTCTTTTTAGAAACTTTTTATTTTCTGTTTTTAGAAATCTTTTTAGAAACTAGTTTTTTTTTTTTTTAAAACTAACTCATCTTTCTATTTTTATTTTTAGAACTTTCTAATTTTAGATTTTGTTTTTAGGATTTTTCCTATATTCTTTTTAGAAACTAACGTTGTTTTTCCTGTTTTGTAGGATCCTAACATAGAACTCTCCAATCCGGTAACTTCTTTCTAACTTCTTCCCTCTACTTACGTTCCATATTGTTGTAGGATTTTTCTTTTATTTTCTTTTAGGATTAGGTTCAGGATTAGGGTTTCACCATGTATATGCAAGAGTGAGAACATCAATATGCTAAGATAGTTTTGGAGAATGTGAGAAATTGTGAAGCGCTGTCAGATGATTATATGAGGAAACAACCCATGTCTCAAAATTTTTTTTAAATCATCATCGAGAACCGACCGAAATATAATGCTCCACTGGTTAAGAAGTCCTTACGTGATCATATACCGGAGAACAATTACACCCCACGAATTAATAAAACAGTACGTGAGTGTTGGGGTTATCATAACTATGGGAGTGAGAATTATTATCACCCAACAGACAAGAAGAAAATAATGAAAGATTATATTATGGGTGATAATATGTATCAACAACCATCAAGTTCTCCCGCCTATGATCCGTATGACTATAATCACTGGAAACATCAATGTTGAGAAGATGAATCAGCAATACACCCTAGTGAACATTCTGTTGGGTCCTATACCTTTGAAACCCAATCAAAACGATCCAAGAGGAGTCACTTCATCGTAACATATATGATTTTGCTGACATCAGAAGAATGATAGAAGCACTTGCATTGCACATCGATAAGACATTGGAGGCTTATTCGTCCCAGCCACAACTTAATTCAAAAATAAATACGAGAAGAGTGATCCTAACTCATTTGTGGAGAACTCTGGAATTTGGAATGAGGAGTTGGATTCCATTAATGAGCATACGGTTCAATTTTCGAAGAGTCTATCTCGATGACGGTCCAAAGGAATGATCAAGAGACGTGGTTGTCTTTGAAATATAATGATAATGACACAGTTCACTTACATGACACACTTGGTTTCAATGATGAGGTAGAGGTTAGTCTATTCGAACCTCGACCCAATCTAGGAATAGAATGTGAGGAAAGTGATCCCATTCCAAATGTGTACAGCACTGAATTGGAAGATGATGAGCATTGGGATGACAATCATGAATGTTCAGCCCAAATTCCACTGGAATCGATCTCAAGTTTGGCCCAGGTCAATGATCAAGAAGATCAGGAAGTTATCAACCATAATGATCTACTCCACCTATCTGGCATGACCAATTAAAATGTGGAGGATAAACCATTTTCAACTAACCCTTCCAACTTTTGTGAGGTATGGTTAGAGCACTCCCCAGAATTGAATGATGATAAGATACGGGAGATGGACGAGTTGCTCGATATGACTTTGGAATTTGAAACCATCTAGTTAAGGCCACCATCTGAGTTGCCAACTCTTGACAATATAATGCCTTTACTAAGTAGTATCGATGAATAGAGTTTTCACATCAACGCTTCACCTATTAATCTTCATCTATCTATGCGGGGCAAGAGCAAGAGAGTATGCGTCCATCCACTTCCAGAAATGATGGAATCCTTGGGCAAATCATCACAAACTTCAATGAGAAAAATGAGTTACTCTCAGCTGAATTTTCTAACTTTTTGGACGATTGCTTGGTACACTTTGCGGATTCAAATGATCTCATGATACAAGATATAGTGAATGCCTTGCATGACAACACCTCGAAGTTGTTACTGACCGAGAGAACCCTTATGCTAATACCCTTCCCTCCATAGATCTTGAATGTTTACTATCACATGAGGGAAAGCTGAAAATTGAACAGGAGTCTAAAACTTCGGAATGTGTTGAGACTACATCATCTGCTAAGAAATTTTATGAATTCTATCTACTTGTAGTCTCTGATTCACCATGGAGTACTAACATTGAAACTTTTTCTATCACAGGTAAATCATATATACTTTGGACACCTAGGTGATTCAAAGACAATTTTTTGCTGAGGTCTATAAATTTCTCTGGAAATTCATGGTCCAGGGCATCCAAGCCTATTGCGAAAAGGACTTTTGGATGATCTTATTGAGAAACCTACTGAGAAATTTATCAAGGTATTGGCCGGAGGAGGAACCTTGCAACATGACTGAGTAACTTTTCTCTTGTTTTCCTAGTTTAGGATTAGTTTATTCCTTTCATGTTATGTCTAGGATAGTCAACTTTATACTGTTTAGGATAGTTTGCTTTCGTTTATTTTAGGATAGTTTGTTTATTGTTTGTTTGAGTCTTTTGTGCTAACCCATCTTCACACTGAGATCATTGGAAACACTTAAAAATTCCTTCTTCAGGTACTACCTTTCCATCACTTCTCCTTTACTTTCATTGTCTTATGTGCATTGCATGCTTATATCTTCTACATTGAGGACAATGTAGACTTTAGGTTGGGGGTGTGGATTAGGCAAGCTAATCAATTTTTCTTAGTCTTTGAGCAAAAATTGTGAAAATTTTTCTGAAAATTTTGTAAATTTGAGTGATTTTGAAGTTCATCCATGATTTAGAAATATAAGATACTTAATGTTAGTGATTTATGACTATTGGATTCAGTTACTTGTTAGATTTCACAGTTAAGTTTGAATTATTAATCCATGATTAGAAGTTCTGCACATTGATCCAAGTCATGATTTCACATGTCACCTTTAGCTTTCGCACTAAAGCTTCAGTCAACATTGAATTGTTAACTTAGTGATTATTAAGCATGGAAGGAACCAACCTGGGGAATTTGTACATCATGTTCAATGAGAAGAATTGAAAAAAAAAAAAAAAAAAAAAAAAAAAACAAAAAAAAATATACCCAGCTAAAAAATAGTTGTCATCGAAAACGGCTACCTATTAAAGATCTTTAAAAAGGTTGACATAGCGTGAAAGCCATTGATGGAAAAATCAAAAGCTGAAAGAATGAAAAGATAAACTGTAAGGCAAGTTGTGGTTTAAGTTTTAGTTGGCCTGAATACTATTTTGATTATCAATGTTATCATGAAAATGGAGAATTGAACCTTTTATTGTGAAAAGTTTAAGCTTCATTATACACTCATGGAACTTAATGTTTAGAATTATTTTAATTTGTAGATTAATACTTTGAACTAATTGTGAAATTTACTAAGTGTTAGAGCTTAGGAGAAGGTGATGCTCAACATTGATGTATCTTAGAATTATATTATCTGGATTTTTTTCAAAAAAAAAAAAAAAACCACTTGAGCTTATAGATATTGTCCTGTGGTTCTCAAAATATTTTTCACATACTTTGTTCGGGACTAGCAAAATGCTGGTTGGGGATTGTGTTGAGGGTCAAATATTACATGTTGGACCCTATTTATTACTTGGTTTTATGAACATGATAATGATTAATGTTCTATTTTATTCATGTTTGTTTTGCAAGGTGAACTTAAGAGCTTGGATTGAAAAGGATGCTAAAAGCATGGATTTAATGCTCAAGAATCACCAAGCCAAGGATTGAATCTTAGAAGACCAAGAATGAAGAATTCACATGCCAAAGATCCAAGAAAACCAAGTCAAGAATGAAGGGAATTGAAGTTTTGAAGTGAATTTGTGTAATCCTCGACTAATCCTAATTACGTAGGACTAATCCTGGCTTTTGCTCGACCAGTCCTGGCTCCTACAGGACTAGTCGAGGAAACTTTGATTCGAACTCCAACAACATCGGCTCCTAAATTAGCGCGATCTTCGACCAGTCGAGGGTGGTCCACGACCGGTCGAGGATGGCCCACGACCGGTCGAGGATGACCCAAGACCAGACGAGGGTTATGCAATTTTTTGTGCGGATTGTGTAAATTTGAAACGGTTTCCAGAAATTTCCACTCGGTGTGAAAGGTTAAGGCCTAAAACTATAAATAGGGGTTCCTAGGACATCCCTAAGCATCTTTTAGGGTTTAAGGAGTGAAGTAAAAGGGTGGAGCTGTCGTCCGAGAGTTCTTATTCTTCCTCTTTAGTTGGTCTTTTTATTTTGTTTAAGAGTATTTAGTTCAATCATGTCTATGGTTGGCTAAACCTCTTAGCTAGGGCTAAGAGGTGAAGCTTGTAGCATGATTGGGATGTTTGCTTTGTTTTGATTCATATTTTTTGAACCCTCTTGGATTCTAGTTTGATTATGAAGGAATATTTTTAGTTTTCAATGGTTTGTTGTGACTCAAATTACAATAGATCTGCGATAGCTTGAGATATCTTCTTTTCCTGAATTGAGATTGTGAAATTAAGAAATCCTGTTATTCACCATCGTCCCATGGGCATGGTAGGGTGATGGAATCCTCCCTAACTTTCACAATTCTCTTATGATTGGTTGTGGGTTTGGTAATTGTTGTTGTTTACCTTAACTCCTGAGCATGGATTGGTCATGGAATCACTTCCAAAACCTCACCACTCTCATCCATTGATGATTAGATCCATGAGAAGTTCAGAGATCTGACAAATCTTTTCTTACCAACTAGATAAGATAGGACTTCGATTCCAGTTGTGTCCTTGAATCATGCACGGTAGCTTCCTAATTGCTACAAGTGGATCCTTGGCACCCTAATTACTACCTTTAATTTCATTAGTGTTAATTACTTTAATCACAATTACTCTCTCAAATATTTCAGATTGGGTTTTCAACTTTTTCTAGTTCTAATTCTAGTTATTTTTAGAAAACACACGAGATTAGTCCCTGTGGATTCTACCTCGGTCTTACAAAGATTATTACTGCTGCATCGCGACCCTACACTTGTGTAACATCCCGGATTTTTGCCAACTTGGAATTAGACGTCCTAAGCAATGGGTCGATCCTCACAACTTATTAACTTGTCAGAACTCAATCCCAAAGTCTAAAACCGCTTTTGAACCCATTTCCTTCACAAATCCCACCCTTAACCACCTTGTTCTTTCAATTTTTCTAAGTACTTTCACCCTAGACACTATCTGAAACTAGCTAAGTATTATAACTTGGATCACTTTATACACAAACTACAAAGGCCCAGGTACCACCTCTAACAGAAATTACTCAGGACTAAATCCTTTAGAAATTAGGCTAGAATTAGCCAGTGTTAAACTAGAGTACCTGTGAAATTAGCACCAATCACTTTAAATACGATCTGCAAGACCCAAAACTTGTAGAATCATTGACGCTACATTACCCTAAAATCTAGGATTAATCTCATTACCCGGCTACTCTCGGGAGCATCTTGAAACTCCATATCAGATCTGGACCGCACGTCGGAAGTCCGATTAACACGAAGTTAAGGAATTATGACCGCCTTGCTGGGCTTGACAACCATCTCAGAAATCAAATCCAGATAGTGTCCCAGAGCTATTCGCTTGAGCTCGGAGCGGGGAGTGTAAGAAATGTGAAAATAATTCTAAATTAAATTCAAAATAAATAAATCTGGCATGTGACGCTTGCGGGTCAGTATTAAGCAACCTGACCGTCAGAATCAGACCAAATTACACCCTCGGATCAGGGATATTTTCCCAAACATATCCATGTACTCGGAATCTCCGATCGAGATCCACTGACCGTTGAACTGAAACTGGTCCGCCACGCGTGATCTGAGAATCCGACTGAAATGAAAACTTAACTCCACCTAGATACAGAGTTTGTGAGCTTAAGTCAAACCTTTGGCTCAAGGGGGCCGCCAGAAGTGCTCCGTTGAGCTGGAACAGGCTCGCTTTGGTTATAACCTAAGTATACCTTGACCTGAAGTCTATTTCGGTGAGATTTTAGGCTATATAAGGACCTTAAAACCCTCTCTCATTCAGCCATACGAATTTGAGAAAAATGCTAGGAAAAGAGAGAAAAGATAGTGAAAGTATGGGAGATTCTTCCTGCCGTTCTTCCCTGCCGTATCCAAGCTCCACCACTTCCTTCTAATGCTTTCCCGGCGATTCTGACCTTGTTTCTAGGTAAGAAACCCTAACCCTAACCTGTTTTGAAGTTTTGATAGTTGTAGGTTATAAAATAGCTAACCTATTTCATTCTATAGGTTACCAAATTGCCAAATATGAAAGCTTAGCAAACCTATCGGATTCATTACGATTCTACACAAAAGGTGCGGACTTTAGGTGTATAGGTTATGGTTTTCAACGCTTTCAATATCAGATAATGATAGATTCATGATCTGCATGCATTTGCACATGTACAAAGTGTTGTCTGTTTTCCGTTTCGATTAAAGACGTGGAATATGGAATTTTACATATTCTAGATATTCATAGAAAGTACTGTATACGTATAAATTTTGGAAATGTGTTTGCCATGATTATTTGCTATATGAACATATTATATATTTGTAAAATACTTGTTTGGCAAAAGGATTGCCCTAATACATGTTTTTGCCAATATACACTATGTATGTTAAAATAGTGTATTCTAAGTTTGTGAAAATGACTGAATGAATATAGAATTCGCATTTGTGCTCACCATGACTGATTGTCATGGATACATGATTATTGTATAGGCGACACCCCTTTGATGAAAGGGTTTGCCCTAAATCACGTCATGGCCAATATACACTATATATGCTAAAACGTGTAGCCCAAGTGTTTGTGGAAATGACTGAATGAACATGGAACTTGGATTCCTGCTTGCCATGACTATCCGTCGTGGGTGCACGCGTGTTATAATTGGGGCAACTCCCTAGTGAAAGGATTTGGCCTTATACCTATGTGATCAACATATGTCATGTATGTTGATGTATGTAGTTTAAAGTGTTTGCTGAAATGACTAAATAAATATGGATTTATGATTTATGCCTGCTAAATGTATTGAATGTAAGAACATGATTGATGTGTATGCGACAACTCCTTGCTATATGGATTTGTCCTATTCTATGTTGAAATCAACATACGTCATGTATGTTGGAGTGGTGTAGTTTAAGTGTTTGCTAAAATGCCTGTGTGAGAAATTGTATGACGAACTAAGTTTAATAGGATATTGAGATAGGATTCTTAGCTACCTTAGAGATGTATATGATTTCCTCCATGTTGCTTGTTTAATTTAATCGCTTACTTATGAAATATAGGTGTTTGTATTTCCTGTTTATATTGTGCTTTATTACATGTTTTATGACATGTTTGTCAACATGCTTGAATCACCTTGTTTATTTTGTTTACTCTACATGCTTTTAGTCATGGATTGATTGTGTTTGGGGCTATGATTATAATCCAGGCAATCGATAACGGGATTGAATTCGTGGCTGAATTCATTTGCCACGTGAGATGTGTTCGATGAACCCGAGTCGTACTTCAGTTGGCGATAGTGGTTGGCCACACGAAGTGCTTATGCGCTCATATCGTTCAACTTGTTGTGCACTCGAGCTAGCCGAGCTCGTCAAGCAACCCGATCTGTCTTATGTATGTTCACCATGTTTGGACGCCTCTGCTTGAACCTAGGGTACCAAACTTACCAGTGAAATCCCTTTAACCATGGTACCTCGATCGCTAAGACTCATGAGCCGGGCATGGTGGTATGGGACACTGTGGTCGAGCTGTCGGCCTACGTTGGGGCCACGTGCCTCCCCGTAGTGTCCATTGAGCAACCAGACTCATGAGCCGATTATGGTGGCATGGGACATTATATTCAAGCTGTCGGCCTACATTAATTGGTGATGAGCCCTTTGTAGTGACCTCGAGCATTCTTTGAATTTGCAGTGAGGCGACGAGTTTTGCCGCAGTGAATAG
>JAJHSJ010000014.1:36166206-36212634 GCA_021015155.1 Magnolia officinalis
TAAGGTAATTAACACTAAAGCTTTAAGCCAATAGTGGGTCTAATAACCATAGATACCACAAATATGCCAATTCAAGCAAGTAGTCTATAATCGATGGTGAACTTGTGTGTGATTAATAAAGTTAAGTGCCTAGATGAAATCTAAATCATGCATTCCAAATTCATTCAAAATATCAATCACATAAGCATAATTAGAAATGTACACAATTCATAATCACAAACACAAGCATAATAGTGGTTCAGTTTCCCTACTATACTCCCAGTGGATGCACTCTCCTTGAGTGTACCGTATTCAATATAAGACATTTTCAACAGTTTCACCTCCAACCTTCAAAGCCCAATGCAAGGACCAAGGTCCTACACAAAAAACCTAATGTACACTCCAGTCGAAGGCTCCCTCAAAGACTTAATTGGTTTTTGTTGAGTAACCAATAACCTTAGTCCTAGTTCAAGAACCTACACTTACTCCCATCAGATGCTCCCGGCGAGATTAACACGTACGCACCTATGTCTGGTGAATTCAGCGTTATACAACAGCTTAGGTCCTACACAAGAACCTATTTAAGTTAATATCACAACTCTTATCCTCAATCCTACACAAGGAAAGAGAGTATAGATTCACACATGACACTTATCGAATTGAGTCCCTTTGACGTGTCATGCTTGAGTCGCTTCTTCAAATCTCTCATGTGTTTGAATCCGCTCCTCAATTGCTCCCCCGATCATTGATATCGATGCTTCAAATCCCATGAATGTTCACATTGCATGTGATGTTCCAATGAGTTGACCAAGGCACGGGAGGTGGTGGAATCTCCTACAACTTATAAGAATGTTTGTAAACCTAGGGGATTCAACTAGATGTGTAGTCTAAAGAGTTCAAACAAGGATTTGACTATAGGTTCATGTCTAATCTATAGAATAAGGTGAAAATCAAGTGCATCTTCATAAAGGAAGTTGGAATCTTCATTAAAGTGACAATCTCAATGAAGATGACTTGAATCTCAAGGGTTTAGAGTCATAGGATGAGGGATATGAGTGGGGAATAACCTAATCTCTAATTATAACAAATAACCCATCCGAATGTCCAAGAATTGAATGCACTATATAAAGAAATTAAGTTCCAACGGTAAAAAAAAAGGGCAAAAAATGGCTCTCTCGATCCATCGAGCGACGCATTCGAACGATTGAACTCCCATTTGTGGTATCGAAGGGTCTTTTAATGGATTAAGAAACTCCAGCTATTTGTTGAGGGTCAAATATTGCATATTGGACCCTATTTATTACTTGGTTTTATGAACATGATAATGCTTAATGTTCTATTTTAATCATGTTTGTGTTGTAAGGTGAATTTAAGAGCTTAGATTGAAAAAGATGTTAAAAGCATTGATTTAACGCTCAAGAATCACCAAGCCAAGGATTGGATCTCAGAAGACCAAGAATGAAGAATTCACAAGCCAAAAATTCAAGAAAACCAAGTTAAGAATGAAGAGAATTGAAGTTTTGAAGTGAATTTGTGTAATCCTCTACCAGTCCTGACTCCTGCTCGACTAGTCCTAGCTACGCAGGACTAATCCTGACTTCCGCTCAACCAGTCCTGCCTCTTGCAGGACTAGTTGAGGAAACTTCGACTCTAACTCCAGCAACATCGACTTCTAAATTAGTGCGATCTTCGACCAGTCGAGGGTGGTCCACGACCGATCGAGGATGGCCCACGTCCGGTCGAGGATGACTCAAGACCAATTGAGGGTTACACAATTTTTGTGCGGATTGTGTAAATTTGAAACAGTTCTAGAAATTTTTACTCGGTGCAAAAGGTTCAGGCCTAAAACTATAAATAGGAGTTCCTAGGGCATCCCTAAGCATCTTCTAGGGTTTGAGGAGTGGATCAAAAGGGTAGAGCTGCCATCTAGGAGTTCTTCTTCTTCCTCTTTAGTTGGTCTTTTTGTTTCGTTTAAGAGTCTTTAGTTCAATCATGTCTATGGTGGCTAAACCTCTTAGCTAGGGCTAAGAGGTGAAGCTTTTAGCGTGATTGGGATGTTTGCTTTGTTTTGATTCATGTTTTGTTGAACACTCTTGGATTCTAGTTTGATTACGAAGGAATATTTTTAGGTTTAAATGGTTTGTTGTGACTCAAATTACAATAAATGTGCGATAGCTTGAGATATCTTCTTTTCCTGAATTGAGATTGTGAAATTAGGAAATCCTATTGTTCACCATCGTCCATGGAGCATGGTAGGGTAATGGAATCCTCCCTAACTTTCACAATTCTCTTATGATTGGTTGTGGGTTTGGTAAATTGTTGTTGTTTACCTTGTCTCCTGGGCATGGTTACGTGACAGAATCACTTCCAAAACCTCACCACTCTCATCCATTGATGATTAGATCGATGAGAATTTTAGAGATTTGACAAATCTCTTCTTACCAATTGGATAAGATAAGACTCCGATTCCAGTTGTGTCCTTGAATCATGCATGGTAGCTTCCCAATTGCTAGAAGTGGATTCTTGGAACCCTAGTTACCACCTTTAATTTCATTAGATTTAATTACTTTAATCACAATTACTCTCTTAAATATTTTAGATTAGGTTTTTATCTTTTTCTAATTCTAGTTCTAGTTATTTTCAAAAAACACACAATATTAGTCCTTGTGGATTCGACCTCGGTCTTACCGAGATTATTACTGCATCGCGACCTACACTTGGGGTTGTAAACAAGTTTTTGGCGCCGTTGCCGAGGACTAACAGTTGTGTTTTCTGAGATTAATTAGTTTTTGAATTAGTTTAAGATTAGGGTTTTTCTAGTTTCTATTTTTAGGATTAGGGTTTTCTGAATTATTTTAGAAACTAACTTAGCTTTCTATTCTAAGTTTAGAAACTTTCCTAATTTTTTTTTTGTAGAAACTAACTTTCTCTTTTTAGAAACTTTTTATTTTCTGTTTTAGAAATCTTTTTAGAAACTAGTTTTTTTTTTTTTAAAACTAACTCATCTTTCTATTTTATTTTAGAAATTTCTAATTTTAGATTTTGTTTTTAGGATTTTTCCTATATTCTTTTTAGAAACTAACGTTGTTTTTCCTGTTTTGTAGGATCCTAACATAGAACTCTCCAATCCGGTAATTTCTTTCTAACTTCTTCCCTCTACTTACGTTCCATATTGTTGTAGGATTTTTCTTTTATTTTCTTTTAGGATTAGGTTCAGGATTAGGGTTTCACCATGTATATGGAAGAGTGGAACATCAATATGCTAAGATAGTTTTGGAGAATGCGAGAAATTGTGAAGCGCTGTCAGATGATTATATGAGGAAACAACCCATGTCTCAAAATTTTTTTAAAATCATCATCGAGAACCGACCGAAATATAATGCTCCACTGGTTAAGAAGTCCTTACGTGATCATATACGGGAGAACAATTACACCCCACGAATTAATAAACAGTACATGAGTGTTGGGGTTATCATAACTATGGGAGTGAGAATTATTATCACCCAACAGACAAGAAGAAAATAATGAAAGATTATATTATGGGTGATAATATGTATCAACAACCATCAAGTTCTCCCGCCTATGATCCGTATGACTATAATCACTGGAAACATCAATGTTGAGAAGATGAATCAGCAATACACCCTAGTGAACATTCTGTTGGGTCCTATACCTTTGAAACCCAATCAGAAACGATCCAAGAGGAGTCACTTCATCGTAACATATATGATTTTGCTGACATCAGAAGAATGATAGAAGCACTTGCATTGCACATCGATAAGACATTGGAGGCTTGTTCGTCCCAGCCACAACTTAATTCAAAAACATAATACGAGAAGAGTGATCCTAACTCATTTGTGGAGAACTCTGGAATTTGGAATGAGGAGTTGGATTCCATTAATGAGCATACGGTTCAATTTTCCAAAGAGTCTATCTCGATGACGGTCCAAAGGAATGATCAAGAGACGTGGTTGTCTTTGAAATATAATGATAATGACACACTTCACTTACATGACACACTTGGTTTCAATGATGAGGTAGAGGTTAGTTTATTCGAACCTCGACCCAATCTAGGAATAGAATGTGAGGAAAGCGATCCCATTCCAAATGTGTACAGCACTGAATTGGAAGATGATGAGCATTGGGATGACAATCATGAATGTTCAGCCCAAATTCCACTGGAATCGATCTCAAGTTTGGCCCAGGTCAATGATCAAGAGGTTCAGGAAGTTATCAACCATAATGATCTACTCCGCCTATCTGGCATGACCAATTAAAATGTGGAGGATAAACCATTTTCAACTAACCCTTCCAACTTTTGTGAGGTATGGTTAGAGCACTCCCCAGAATTGAATGATGATAAGATACGGGAGATGGACGAGTTGCTCGATATGACTTTGGAATTTGAAACCATCTAGTTAAGGCCACCATCTGAGTTGCCAACTCTTGACAATATAATGCCTTTACTAAGTAGTATCGATGAATAGAGTTTTCACATCAACGCTTCACCTATTAATCTTCAATCTATCTGTGCGGGGCAAGAGCAAGAGAGTATGCGTCCATCCACTTCCAGAAATGATGGAATCCTTGGGCAAATCATCACAAACTTCAATGAGAAAAATGAGTTACTCTCAGCTGAATTTTCTAACTTTTTGGACGATTGCTTGGCACACTTTGCGGATTCAAATGATCTCATGATACAAGATATAGTGAATGCCTTGCATGACAACACCTCGATAATTGTTACTGACCGAGAGAACCCTTATGCTAATACCTTCCCTCCATAGATCTTGAATGTTTACTATCAGAAGAGGGAAAGCTGAAAATTGAACAGGAGTCTAAAACTTCGGAATGTGTTGAGACTACATCATCTGCTAAGAAATTTTATGAATTCTATCTACTTGTAGTCTCTGATTCACCATGGAGTACTAACATTGAAACTTTTTCTATCACAGGTGAATCATATATACTTTGGACACCTCAGGTGATTCAAAGACAATTTTTTGCTGAGGTCTATAAATTTCTCTGGAAATTCATGGTCCAGGGCATCCAAGCCTATTACGAAAAGGACTTTTGGATGATCTTATTGAGAAACCTACTGAGAAATTTATCAAGGTATTGGCCGGAGGAGGAACCTTGCAACATGACTGAGTAACTTTTCTCTTGTTTTCCTAGTTTAGGATTAGTTTATTTCTTTCATGTTATGTCTAGGATAGTCAACTTTATACTGTTTAGGATAGTTTGCTTTCTGTTTATTTTAGGATAGTTTGTTTATTGTTTGTTTGAGTCTTTTGTGCTAACCCATCTTCACACTGAGATCATTGGAAACACTTAAAAATTCCTTCTTCAGGTACTACCTTTCCATCACTTCTCCTTTACTTTCATTGTCTCATGTGCATTGCATGCTTATATCTTCTACATTGAGGACAATGTAGACTTTAGGTTGGGAGGTGTGGATTAGGCAAGCTAATCAATTTTTCTTAGTCTTTGAGCAAAAATTGTGAAAATTTTTCTGAAAATTTTGTAAATTTGAGTGATTTTGAAGTTCATCCATGATTTAGAAATATAAGATACTTAATGTTAGTGATTTATGACTATTGGATTCAGTTACTTGTTAGATTTCACAGTTAAGTTTGAATTATTAATCCATGATTAGAAGTTCTGCACATTGATCCAAGTCATGATTTCACATGTCACCTTTAGCTTTCGCACTAAAGCTTCAGTCAACATTGAATTGTTAACTTAGTGATTATTAAGCATGGAAGGAACCAACCTGGGAATTGTACATCATGTTCAATGAGAAGAATTGAAAAAAAAAAAAAAAAACAAAAAAAAAAAAAAAAAAAAAAAAAAAACAAAAACAAATATACCCAACTAAAAAATAGTTGTCATCGAAAACGGCTACCTATTAAAGATCTTTAAAAAGGTTGACATAGCGTGAAAGCCATTGATGGAAAAATCAAAAGCTGAAAGAATGAAAAGATAAACTGTAAGGCAAGTTGTGGTTTAAGTTTTAGTTGGCCTGAATTATTTTGATTGTCAATGTTATCATGAAAATGGAGAATTGAACCTTTTATTGTGAAAAGTTTAAGCTTCATTATACACTCATGGAACTTAATGTTTAGAATTATTTTAATTTGTAGATTAATACTTTGAACTAATTGTGAAATTTACTAAGTGTTAGAGCTTAGGAGAAGGTGATGCTCAACATTGATGTATCTTAGAATTATATTATCTGGATTTTTTTCAAAAAAAAAAAAACCACTTGAGCTTATAGATATTGTCCTGTGGTTCTCAAAATATTTTTCGCATACTTTGCTCGGGACTAGCAAAATGCTGGTTGGGGATTGTGTTGAGGGTCAAATATTACATGTTGGACCCTATTTATTACTTGGTTTTATGAACATGATAATGATTAATGTTCTATTTTATTCATGTTTGTTTTGCAAGGTGAACTTAAGAGCTTGGATTGAAAAGGATGCTAAAAGCATGGATTTAATGCTCAAGAATCACCAAGCCAAGGATTGAATCTTAGAAGACCAAGAATGAAGAATTCACATGCCAAAGATCCAAGAAAACCAAGTCAAGAATGAAGGGAATTGAAGTTTTGAAGTGAATTTGCGTAATCCTCGACTAATCCTAATTACGCAGGACTAATCCTGGCTTTTGTTCGACCAGCCCTGGCTCCTATAGGACTAGTCGAGGAAACTTTGATTCGAACTCCAACAACATCGGCTCCTAAATTAGCGCGATCTTCGACCAGTCGAGGGTGGTCCACGACCGGTCGAGGATGGCCCACGACCGGTCGAGGATGACCCAAGACCAGACGAGGGTTATGCAATTTTTGTGCGGATTGTGTAAATTTGAAACGGTTTCCAGAAATTTCCACTCGGTGCGAAAGGTTAAGGCCTAAAACTATAAATAGGGGTTCCTAGGGCATCCCTAAGCATCTTTTAGGGTTTAAGGAGTGAAGTAAAAGGGTGGAGCTGCCGTCCGAGAGTTCTTATTCTTCCTCTTTAGTTGGTCTTTTTATTTTGTTTAAGAGTATTTAGTTCAATCATGTCTATGGTTGGCTAAACCTCTTAGCTAGGGCTAAGAGGTGAAGCTTGTAGCATGATTGGGATGTTTGCTTTGTTTTGATTCATATTTAAACCCTCTTGGATTCTAGTTTGATTATGAAGGAATATTTTTAGTTTTCAATGGTTTGTTGTGACTCAAATTACAATAGATCTGCGATAGCTTGAGATATCTTCTTTTCCTGAATTGAGATTGTGAAATTAAGAAATCCTGTTATTCACCATCGTCCCATGGGCATGGTAGGGTGATGGAATCCTCCCTAACTTTCACAATTCTCTTATGATTGGTTGTGGGTTTGGTAAATTGTTGTTGTTTACCTTAACTCCTGAGCATGGATTGGTCATGGAATCACTTCCAAAACCTCACCACTCTCATCCATTGATGATTAGATCCATGAGAAGTTCAGAGATCTGACAAATCTTTTCTTACCAACTAGATAAGATAGGACTTCGATTCCAGTTGTGTCCTTGAATCATGCACGGTAGCTTCCTATTGCTACAAGTGGATCCTTGGCACCCTAATTACTACCTTTAATTTCATTAGTGTTAATTACTTTATCACAATTACTCTCTCAAATATTTCAGATTGGGTTTTCAACTTTTTCTAGTTCTAATTCTAGTTATTTTTAGAAAACACACGAGATTAGTCCCTGTGGATTCTACCTCGGTCTTACAAAGATTATTACTGCATCGCGACCCTACACTTGTGTAACATCCCGGATTTTTGCCAACTTGGAATTAGACGTCCTTAAGCAATGGGTCGATCCTCACACCTTATTAACTTGTCAGAACTCAATCCCAAAGTCTAAAACCGCTTTTGAACCCATTTCCTTCACAAATCCCACCCTTAACCACCTTGTTCTTTCAATTTTTCTAAGTACTTTCACCCTAGACACTATCTGAAACTAGCTAAGTATTATAACTTGGATCACTTTATACACAAACTACAAAGGCCCAGGTACCACCTCTAACAGAAATTACTCAGGACTAAATCCTTTAGAAATTAGGCTAGAATTAGCCAGTGTTAAACTAGAGTACCTGTGAAATTAGCACCAATCACTTTAAATACGATCTGCAAGACCCAAAACTTGTAGAATCATTGACGCTACATTACCCTAAAATCTAGGATTAATCTCATTACCCGGCTACTCTCGGGAGCATCTTGAAACTCCATATCAGATCTGGACCGCACGTCGGAAGTCCGATTAACACGAAGTTAAGGAATTATGACCGCCTTGCTGGGCTTGACAACCATCTCAGAAATCAAATCCAGATAGTGTCCCAGCGCTATTCGCTTGAGCTCGGAGCGGGGAGTGTAAGAAATGTGAAAATAATTCTAAATTAAATTCAAAATAAATAAATCTGGCATGTGACGCTTGCGGGTCAGTATTAAGCAACCTGACCGTCAGAATCAGACCAAATTACACCCTCGGATCAGGGATATTTTTCCAAACATATCCATGTACTCGGAATCTCCGATCGAGATCCACTGACCGTTGAACTGAAACTGGTCCGCCACGCGTGATCTGAGAATCCGACTGAAATGAAAACTTAACTCCACCTAGATACAGAGTTTGTGAGCTTAAGTCTGACTTTTGGCTCAAGGGGGGCCGTTAGAAGTGCTCCGTTGAGCTGGAACAGGCTCGCTTTGGTTATAACCTAAGTATACCTTGACCTGAAGTCTATTTCGGTGAGATTTTAGGCTATATAAGGACCTTAAAACCCTCTCTCATTCAGTCATACGAATTTGAGAAAAATGCTAGGAAAAGAGAGAAAAGATAGTGAAAGTATGGGAGATTCTTCCTGCCGTTCTTCCCTGCCGTATCCAAGCTCCACCACTTCCTTCTAATCGCTTTCCCGGCGATTCTGACCTTGTTTCTAGGTAAGAAACCCTAACCCTAACCTGTTTTGGAGTTTTGATAATTGTAGGTTATAAAATAGCTAACCTATTTCATTCTATAGGTTACCAAATTGTCAAATATGAAAGCTTAGCAAACCTATCGGATTCATTACGATTCTACGACAAAAGGTGCGGACTTTAGGTGTATAGGTTATGGTTTTCAACGCTTTCAATATCAGATAATGATAGATTCATGATCTGCATGCAATTGCACATGTACAAAGTGTTGTCTGTTTTCCGTTTCGATTAAAGACGTGGAATATGGAATTTTACATATTCTAGATATTCATAGAAAGTACTGTATACGTATAAATTTTGGAAATGTGTTTGCCATGATTATTTGCTGTATGAACATATTATATATTTGTAAAATACTTGTTTGGCGAAAGGATTTGCCCTAATATATGTTTTTGCCAATATACACTATGTATGTTAAAATAGTGTATTCTATGTGTTTGTGAAAATGACCGAATGAATATAGAATTCGCATTTGTGCTCACCATGACTGATTGTCATGGATACATGATTGTTGTATAGGCAACACCCCTTTGATGAAAGGGTTTGCCCTAAATCACGCCATGGCCAATATACACTGTATATGCTAAAACGTGTAGCCCAAGTGTTTGTGGAAATGACTGAATGAACATGGAACTTGGATTCCTGCTTGCCATGACTATCCGTCGTGGGTGCACGCGTGTTATAATTGGGGCAACTCCCTAGTGAAAGGATTTGGCCTTATACCTATGTGATCAACATATGTCATGTATGTTGATGTATGTAGTTTAAAGTGTTTGCTGAAATGACTAAATAAATATGGATTTATGATTTATGCCTGCTAAATGTATTGAATGTAAGAACATGATTGATGTGTATGCGACAACTCCTTGCTATATGGATTTGTCCTATTCTATGTTGAAATCAACATACGTCTTGTATGTTGGAGTGGTGTAGTTTAAGTGTTTGCTAAAATGCCTGTGTGAGAAATTGTATGACGAACTAAGTTTAATAGGGTATTGAGATAGGATTCTTAGCTACCTTAGAGATGTATATGATTTCCTCCATGTTGCTTGTTTAATTTAATCGCTTACTTATGAAATATAGGTGTTTATATTTCCTGTTTATATTGTGCTTTATTACATGTTTTATGACATGTTTGTCAACATGCTTGAATCACCTTATTTATTCTGCTTTACTCTACATGCTTCTAGTCATGGATTGATTGTGTTTGGGGCTATGATTATAGTCCAGGCAATCGATAACGGGATTGAATTCGTGGCTGAGATTCATTTGCCACGTGAGATGTGTTCGACGAACCCGAGTCGTACTTCGGTTGACGATAGTGGTTGGCCACACGAAGTGCTTATGCGCTTCATATCGTTCAACTTGTTGTGCACTCGAGCTAGCCGAGCTCGTCAAGCAACCCGATCTGTCTTATGTATGTTCACCATGTTTGGACGCCTCTGCTTGAACCTAGGGTACCAAACTTACCAGTGAAATCCCTTTAACCATGGTACCTCGATCTGCTAAGACTCATGAGCTGGGCATGGTGGTATGGGACACTATGGTCGAGCTATCGGCCTACGTTGGGGCCACGTGCCTCCCCGTAGTGTCCATTGAGCAACCAGACTCGTGAGCCGATTATGGTGGTATGGGACACTATATTCGAGCTGTCGGCCTACATTAATTGGTGACGAGCCCTTTGTAGTGACCTCGAGCATTCTCTGAATTTGCAGTGAGGCGACGAGTTTTGCCGCAGTGAATAGAGTATGAACTAAGCCTGTATCAATTTAGTGATGAACCGTTAAAAAAGGTGATGGGGGAGTGGTGTAACGATTATGTGTAACAGCCCTGGCAGCCTTTGCAGCGCCCTAGAACCACACTATCGTATGAGATTATCTAGGTTTGACGACCTTAGAATGGATCATGTTTGGGAATGATACAAGGGAGGTACCTTAGTTTCCCAATCATGCTGTTTGAAATGGACTAATAAAAACTCGGTAATCATGCTCATCATTGCACTGCATGTGCTTGGAAGATATGAAGCACTGAGGAATGCAAGCATGCCGCGAACATAAGATGGTGTCGCATGAGGGAGTATGCGGTGAGGGCATGCATCATGATTGCATTCCATACTTACATTAACAAGAGTATCTAGAATTGTTTGATTGTACTGCCTTATCATTACTGCTTGACTGAATTGATAACATGTTAACCTATACTTTATTGTTCCACTGAGTTGATCACTCACTCCCACATTACGGGACGGTGTTGTACACACCAACCAGACCCTGTTGTAGCTGCAGATGATGGCGATGCTGCGAAGCGGAGCCGGACTTTTATGAGGATGAGGAGGATTCCTCCTTTATGCAATTTCAGGTGGCTTCATGTGAGCCGTGTCTTGATCGACGGGGTTACAGGGATGTTGACTAGAAGACCTTACACATTTGGTATATTTTATAATTGTACTCGTAATTATTTAACCTGGTAATGTTATCACACTCTTGAGACTCACCACAGTTTATATATTTTATTTATCTATCATAGTCTTCCGCTTGCTAATTCACTTATCTCTGGAGTATGATATGTTGTTTTGGCTTAATCTCACTCATGTTCACTACATTAATGCAGACAACATTCAATCATCTTTCATTTTGTTGCATAAGTGATGCGTTGGAACTCGGGAGTTGAGTTTATGCTCGACCACCGATTTTCAGGGCGTTACAACTTGGGGTTGTGAACACTATTTAATAAATTTATTGATGGACGTTTTTTGTGACCTTTGATCGATCGAGCCCTTAGTTCGATCACTCGAACCCAGACCTTCGATTGATCGAAGGTTTGCTCGAGAGGCATCAACGGTATGTCGATGGCATCGAGCTTCACTCGAAAATTGTTATTTTGGGCATATATTTTCACAGCATCTTTACACCTCTTTAGCCTTTCTTATCATATTCCAATTTGGCTCATGAGGCTATATGATGATCAATCAAGGTTTCCCTATAAAAGGTTAGGATCATTTAGAGGTTAAGGTTATCTTAGGGTCTAAGGTTAGGGTCACAAAGGCACCTCATTTACATGTTCTTCGCTACTTTATGCTCCATGTCCTCTCGTATTTTTGATCTTCAACTTCCAAGAGCTCAACTAACTAAATGACAAACGGACTCACATGATTGACAAAACAAGTGCACAAATAAAATCAATAGTTGAAAAAATTAAACTATGGGCTGATAATCACACTTTGACTCTTTATTATGTTGAACATTACTAATCTCATCACCATTAGATTTTGTAAATTCCTCGAGTTTTTCAACTTTCTTTAAAATATCTTCATTGATCACCTTACCACTTCTAAGGGTGGTAGTAGATTCAATATGCTCAACAAGTGTGTTGGGAGAATTGATACCACTCACCTCACATTGTGCTTCTAGGTTAGCCTGAGGTTGGTCTAAAGAGTCCATTCCCCCCTAATGATGAGGCATGACTCAATTTTCTCAACTTGACATTATCAGCTCTTGTATAGCCTACGAGATGCTTTAATTAATTTGTAATTGGCTTTTCATAAATGCTTGCAATGTATCCTCAAGAGTTTTTGTTAGTGGGGGCACATAAGTAGAGAGCCCTTTGGGATAGTTGTTAGCATTCATAGTTGGTCAATCTCTCCAATTGAAATTCTGATGGTTCCTCTAATTGAGATCATACATATTATATATTGGAACACACAATAGTTGTTGATAAGCGTAATCACTCATATAATCGCACATCGTCCTAACTGATGGAACATCATATACCTCGTTCTCATCATAAACATATCGATTCTTAATCATAGTTCCTATTAATTATAAGGCAAAGGGAGTTTCCTAACACAGTGGTCTGATAACCCTTCAACTGATATCTCGTCATTTAGAAGTTGTTTAAAGATATCTCGTGTTCACTAAGGCATGAACATTGCAAAATCCTAATTTAAGAACCTAAGCCTAAAAGATAAAATCCTGCAGCAAATTAATGAACTAGAAAGGAATTGAAAGAGGTGAGGAGAAGATGTTATCGGATGAGATAAGCTAAAATTGAGATAATCTTACAAAACAAAAAACGTTGTTAGCATGATCAAAGCCTGAAAATTCTGAAAAAACCCTAATATAAAATTTCTAAAATTTAAAACCACACAACTAAACAAAACCCTAAGTAAAATTTAGAAAAAAAAAAAAAAAAAAAACTAGCATATCTAAACTAAAACCCTAACATGTTCTTAGCCACGTTAATCCCCAACAACAACACTAAAAACTTGATCGAAGCCAAAGGTTGACAACCCCAAGTGCGTGTGCGATGTAGTAATAACTCGGTGAGATCGAGATCATTTCACATGGATATATGTGATCGAGAACACAACTAGAACTAAGATATTTCTTAAATAGAGAATCCAAAAAATGTGTCGTGTAAAAATGATAATTAAAATTTAAAAAAAAAAAAAAAAAAAAAAAAAAAAAAAAAAAAACAACAACAACAACTAATGATCCAGGAATTCACCTCTAGCAATTATAACATCTAATTCATCGATTCATCTTTTATAACTCAACTAGAATCAGATTCCAATCCATTCTAATCGAAAGTTCAAATAGTTAAATCAATCACAAACATCCAACAATGTATGATTTTAATTGAACGATTCTCTCATGAAGCACTCAGACATCAATCGCATGAAATTCTATCATCTATTGTGCACAAAGTCTACAATAGATAAAAAAGAACTTTATAGATTGATTCCTTCTCTAATCAAGTTAAGAAATTACTAAATTAAAGCATCTGTTGTAACCAAAGTTCACAATAAATCCATAAATAAACAACTCAAAGGCTTATAAAGTAGAATTCAAATATAATTCAATTAAATAGTCATCATGAAAGTGTATGAATCAAAATGAACTAGAACATTGAAACTAACTAGAAGCTTCAGCCATTAGCCTTAGTTAATAGATTAGCCTAACATGACTATCTCTAAAAGCTGAAAATAGAAAACAAACTAAGAAATAAGAAGAATTCGGAGAAGGATTGCATTAACGAACCTCCACCCTTGCCTTAGCTCTCCCTCCAAACTAAGATGATGATTGGACGTGTAAAGAATCCCTCTTTATAAAGAAAAGTCACCCACCGATCTTGGAATTATGCACTTGCGTAATAGACTTACGTATTTTTACGGTCGACTGTGGAACTTTTATGGTCAACTGTGCAACACTGTCTTGCACAGGGCCATTTTATCCTACAAGTCACAGTTGATCGAGGCTATTTACGATCAACTGTACGTCTCTCAAGTTATTTTCTACAGTTTCAGGACTTTGTCCCCGAATTTCTGGGTTGTAAATTTCTAGCCCTTTTCAAGACTACTGTTCCTCTATTTCTTCACTTATTTTCAAGCATCGTTCGACTTACTTTTGATCTTCTTTGGTCCACATGTGTGAATATGCTTGGTCATCATCTATTGAACTCTTAAATCTTTAATTACTCCATTCTTAATCATATTTGGACTTCAAATTATCAACTTTAACTCAAATTTGGCTTTGGGCTCTAATTTACTCCTTACACATGAAACACACTCAATTAGGATTAATTAAGTTTATTTGTATGATAAAAGTAATGTAAAATAAGGGATAAATATGCAAAATATAAGCATTATCAATTTTCATCGATCATCTTTCGCAATATATTCTAATTGACTTTGTTATTTGCCTTGTCTTGGTCGTTAGCTTGAGCGTAGTAAGGTGTGGAATGCAATAGTTTAATTTTATACTGATCGGCTACCTCCTTGGACGAGGAAGTCGTGCGTCTATCCATAGTGATCGATTCAAGAATTCCAAATCGGTGATTATATGGGTTTCAATGAATTCAATAATCTCTTGATGACCCATACCTATCATAGGCTTTGCTTTTACCCATTTAGTGAAGTAATTAGTGGCAATAATAATGAAATTATGGTTTTTTATGGAGGGTAAACTTTACCTATTAAGTTGATGACCCATCCTCGAAATGGCCAAGGTTTAATGATAGAATGTAACTTGGTAGCATGTACATACTGTACAGGCCCATGTTTCTGACACGTTTCACATCCATTAGCATATTAGGCACAATCGGCTATCATTTTTTACCAGAAATACCCCTAACATCAGAGTGTAAGTCTCATTTTCCTCCCGACTTGATGTGCTTCACAAATTCCCTCATGTACTTCCCTATAGCTAATATGGCTTCTTTCTTACCTAGGCATCACAATAACACACCATCAGCTCCCATTCGATATAATTCATTACCGATCATAACATAATTTATAGCCATTCTTCTAAGGTCTCAGATAGTTTTAGTTTGAGGAGACTAAAGATAGTTTATGATTGGGACCCTCCAATCATCTTCGTTCATCTCAACCTAACAAATTTCCTCAGTCAATTCCCTTTAGAAAACCAAAGGCAAGGACTTCTTTTGAACAATTATTATTCTGTTACCTTGACTTTGAACAATCTGAAGTCTTGCTGTCAATTGTGTCATCTCATTGGCATCAATATTATTTTCTTGAGTTATATATTTTAACTCAACTTCATCGAATTTTCTCAACAATTGTGTTGCCAGAACATGATACGGTTGCAAAGAGGTACTAGTGCACTTAAATGATCAAGCTAGTTGGTTTATTACTAATTGTGAATCACCAATTATTAATATATTCTTGGCTCCTAATTCTGTTAATATTTCTAAACCGATTATCAAAGCCTTATATTTAGCTTGATTATTAGTGCAGTTGAACTTGAGTTGGGTGATTAGTATATCAGTTTCCTCTGTCAGTCTTCGAACCATCAAATATCAATTTCCAATGTAATTGATATATCATATATATGCCTAATACTTCCGGAGGAAGTTGATTTTCAATGTCCAAAAGGTGATCGGCCAAGAAATTTGGCATGGCCTGCCCTTTTACCACCCTTTGTGGCACAATCATTAAATCAAAATCAAATAATGTTAGAACCCATTTGCCAATTCAACCATTTAGAATCGGATGATTCAACATATACTTAACTAAATAGGTTGTCAAAGTTACATTAAATGATTTAACTAATAAATAATGACGTAATTTTGTGGCCACAAAATACATTGACAAACATAATTTTTCTATAGGAGAATACTGCATCTTGATATCTAACAATGTTCAGTTAAGATAATAAACTGCATGTTCTTTCTAATCATCGTCATCCTATGCCAACAAAGCATCAACTGATTCTACAGAAGTCGCAACATACATCTTGAGCGATAGACTTTTGATTACTGCCATCAACATAGGTGGCTCTGCTAAATGTCTTTAATTTTGTCAAAAGCCAACTGATGTTCTGCTTTCCATCTGAACTTATCTCCTTATTTCAGCTTTAGTAATGGAGAAAATGCATTAGTTCTTCCTGCACAATTAGAAATGAATTAGTGTATAAAATTGACTTTGCCGAGAAACCTTTGTAGCTCAATCTTGTTTCTCGGTAGCTAGACTTCTATTATTGCTCAAACCTTATGCTGATTTATTTTGATCTCTTGTTGATGTACCATAAATCTTAAAATGTTTTCGACCGATACACTAAAAGCACATATAAGTGGGTTCATCCTCAGCTTATGAATCCTCGTTCTTTCAAATGATCTTCGTAAGTGAGCGAAATGCTCAATTGGATCAATCGATTTAACAACTACATCATCAATATAAAATTTCATGAAATGACCAATCATATCATGGAAAATAGCATTCATAGCTCCTTGATAAGTAGCTCTTGTATTTTTTTTAGTCCAAATGGCATTATAACCCAATAAAAAGCTCCTAAAGGTCTGTGAAACCTAAAGGTTGCCTTTGGGACATCCTCAATTGCAATGCTTATTCGATTATATCCTGAATGACTATCCATAAAAGAAACCATTTGATGTCATACATCTTTGTCGATCAATTGATCAACCATGGGCATGGGATATTCATCTTTTGGCGTGACTCGATTTAAATTCTTGAAATTAATACAGACTCCAAGTTTATCATTTTTCTTAATAAACGATAGTACAGTTGAAATCTAATCAGTTATTTGATGGGCTTGATGAACCTTGCTTTCAAAAGCCGTTCAATCTTTTTATTTATCTTTTGGGTAACTTCAGTCGTCATCTCCCTAGGTGGTTATTTATATGGTTGATATCCATCTTTTATAGGTAACCTATGTTCGACCAGGTTTTTGTCTAATCTAAGCAACTCAAGATAGTCCCATGCAAAACAATCGGCGAACTCCCTGAGTAATCTAATGAGTTCGACCTGGATCTGTGAGTTCAATAGTCTGCTGATGAAAGTAGGTTTGGGATGTTGCTTTGTTCCCAAATTTACTTCAATTAAAGGATCTTGGACCAAAGCTTAAGCATCATTTAACTTTTTTGGAGCCTGCTTTAGATTATTCAAACCAATTCCATCCTCAGCTATTTGATCATTCAATACTACTATTTTAGCCATGTCAACAAAGCATCCATTATCATATCATTGCAGACTCTCCTCGACCTGCTTTATTCTAGCTGTGAAGTCGGCCTTAATTGATATTTAAGTAATCAAGGGACTTCTTCTATAGTGCAACTTGTAGTTGCTCGGAAGAGAATTATAGTCTTTGGCAACCCATCGTCCAATCGTATCATAATTTTGATATCCCGCACAACATTATCTAGTTTGATTCTATCATCTATTGTCACGCCCTAAATTTGGAACCCAAGCCCTACTACTTCCCAAGTCCCATGTCGTGCCCAAATCTAGAACCCAAGTGCTACTACTTCTTAAGTCCCGAACTCGGGTTGCGACAGCTTCCTCGCAACTTGCCGGACTTGGTGAACGGTTAGTGAACTTCCCGAACGCCAAACCCAGCTCATGATAAGGGATTTTTTTTAATGGTTAATATGATTAGGTGATTACACATTTTATATATAGTATCAATGCATATCTAAGACACGAACTTGTTCGAAATGTCACACATATGATGGTGCACCAGCTCAACAATAAGGGAGAAGAGATAATAAATCCCCTATAACTCTTGCATGCACCATGCTACTAAACATATCCTGAAAAAGTGTAAGTCATTTGCATGAGCAAACCATAGCTCGTGAGTCTACTGTGTGCCTGGAGTAAAATACGGCTTATCAGGACACTCCCGCAAAGACATCCAAAACAACCAGAGGCATATTATCAACCAAGCATATTATAATAGGCAAGCATGTTATTAAGCAAGCATATTATTAAAGTTAGACAGGTTATCATGAATCATGTCATCAATTTTAGGCATATTATTTGGACGAACGATCATGAATCATGAGAATAGCCAATCATCATGTACAAGATAATCAAATTCCATATTCCACTATAGAGCATACAATGGAAAATGGATGACAAAGCTGGTGTTTTAGTTGGGATGATAATGGATGAATGAATGCATGAGTCAAATGTTGAACATTCCTCAGCTCTACTAGTACATCTCCAAACCATATGATACGTCTCCACTAAGAATCACAACATACCGCACATGTGAAACCCATGTGTAAACCAGTGAAATGCTGAACATCCATTATCTATACTAATACATCTCCATACCATATAATACATTTCCACTAAGAATCTCAATATACCACATGTGCAACCCAACATCTATAGAGTACACAACTAGAGCATGGTGATAATGCAATGTCATGTGAAGCCGAGAGGGCAGGATGAAGTGCAAGTGATGCAAATGCAAACGGATGTTAAGTGTATGCAGGCATGCAAGTCTTACTTAATAAGTCCACATCTCAGTACAGTTCATATCTGGAAACGTCACTGGAGTTTTGTAAGGCCTGTATCCTAGACCGTATCGTTCCGTAGGCTTTCACGATCCTTCCAGTCGAATTTCGGTAATCTTGACCCGTATTTGACATTTGCACGCGATCCTAAGCCGAGTCCTACATACCAAAGTCAGCTCGACCCGAAACTTGTACCCCTGTGACCGTACCATCACCGCGGTTTCAACGCCACGACTCGCGCACTGATCCGATACCCAGAACAGGAGATGTGGGCCCGCGTTCATCTCAAAGGAAACGCCGCGCGTTACGAATTCTGAGAGAATCTCTACAACATGTCCCATCAATCAATCAATCAATGTCAAGTACAAGTTAAGTACACTCCATACCCCAAGTACAACAACTCATCTCTTCTCATTCCCAAAGTCAACTCTCTCTCTCTCCACCCATCCCTTTCTTACAACCCCATCACTTCACCCATCACTCATCATACATCATCCCATCCCTTTTCACCCATCACTTCCCTCTCTCTCTCATTCCCTCTCTTCACTCCCAAGCAACCCAAAAACATCCCACGTCCAAGCTTCCCAAAGCTCTCCCAAAAACAATAAGTGTGGCCCACCCTCTCATCTCACATCTCGACCATTCACTCATCATCTACCTCTATCAACATTGAAGGCAAGGAGCTAAGGAAGCTAAGGGACTAGGAAGGAGGCCAATAGGTGGGTGATCTACCGTCAATTTGCATTTGAGGGCCCACTTGTAGGTGGGACCCATTTTGATGTATGAGTTGTAATCATGTGGGGCCTATAGTGGCGGGGCCCCTCCACCATCTCTCTCTCTCTCTCTCTCTCTCTCTCTCTCTCTCTCTCTCTCTCTCTCTCTCTCTCTCTCTCTCTCTCTCTCTCTCTCTCTATCGATCTATCTTTCTTATATGGATGATAGTGTGGTTGTGTGTGTGGCCCACCATGAAGTGTTTATTTTATCCATGTCATTCGCCTTCATGGGAACCACCTGACGGATGTGTTGGATCTACACCATCCAGCCCATTACCGGGCCTGGACGGAAGGAAAACACAAATATCATATTATTCCAAACAGGTGGGCCACGTCCATGTGGGACCCACCTTGATGAGCTAAATCCACACCGTCCGTCAGTGGAGGTGGCTAATAGTGCAGTCTGACAGTGGGGTGTACCTAATAGTAAAGTGAGAACTGACGGTGGAGTGTACCACCTAGCTACCCCTTTTTCTTTCTTTCAAATATAATATAATAAATATATTATATATATTACACCATTAGGTGGTCCACGTCTATGTGGGACCCACCATGATGCTTATGTTGTTTCCACACCATCTAACGTCCAGGGACTGTGGACATACAGTGAGGTGTGAACTGACGTGGGTATGTGGCTAATGGTGAAGTGTGGGCCGCTCATGCAGGCCCCACCTTGATGTATGTATAAAATCCACGTCGTTTATCCTATTTCTCAGCTCGTTTTAGGCGTTGAACCGGAGAATGAATACAATCTGAATATCTGGTGGGTCGTATTAAAAAAACAGTGATCCATACCGTCAGAATCCGTTAGGGCCCACTCTGATCTTTCTACACACCAAAATACCTTGAATATTGGGCTTGTTTGGTCCGTCATGAGCCATAGATTCCAACCAGTGGAGTGGATCCAGCTAATGCGGGCCCCACCTAGGAAAATTTGTAGAAAAATAGATAAATAAATAAAAAATAACAAAACAAGCAGCAGACGCAACTACTGCTCGCGTTCAGAGGACGCAGCAGCAGCATCCTGCTGAGTGGGACATGTGTCCCAGCCGTGTCGCCCACTATGATGTGTTTTGAACATCAACACCGTGTGTTTGGATGGCCCCCCCTTCCACATGTGGGCCACCCCAAAAATCAGCCGTATGTGGGACTCAGGTGGCCCACACGGCAGGAAACAGTGTGATTGAACGTCTGCCATTGAAACCCTTTGGGGTTGTCACAGAAGTTTTGGATCATTTTGAAATTTGTTTTTTCTCTCCATCAGGGTCTATGTGACCTTATTAGCAGCTTGGATGGCAAGTAAACGTCATGGTGGGCCCCACATGGGACCCACTGATGTATGTATTGTATCCCACACCGTCCCACGCATGGGAGTGGGACGGGTGGTGTACCTCACTCCAGCTATAGCTGCTGTAGTGGCGTCACCAAGTTCCATGGGTCCCACCTGTTTCATCCACGTCGTCCACCTATGGGACCCACCATGATGCATGTGTTGCATCCAAGCCATCTAAGCATTTTGAAAGCTCATTTTAAGGCTTGAGACTAAAAATAAGGCAGATCTAATATCAAGTGGACCACCCTACAGAAAACAGTGGTGTTGAACGCCCACCCTTGAAATCCCTTTGGGTTACAGAAGTTTGATTCAATACCATAATTGTTTTCCTTCCCTGTTCAGATCCTAGTGACCTTATGAACAGTATGGATGGAAAATAAATACTATGGTGGGCCCACTAGAAATTTAACTATGAAGATCATTACCACCACTGTCATTTGTGGTATGGTCCAGATAATCCTTTGAATATGATTCATTCTTTTGATCCCTAGCAATGGATGCATGGTATATTTGATTCGGCCCATTGAATCGGCCCATTTGATTCGTCCCATTTGATCGGCCCATTGAATCGGCCCATTTGAATCGCTCCCTTTGATCGGCACATTGATTCGGCCCATTTGATCGGCTCATTTGATTTATATGAGGCCTAATGAGACGTATGTGAGGCCTTTGTGTGGGCTGACTGTGACGTATATGAGGCCCATTGTCATGTGAGGTTTCACCACGATGTATGTAATGATGTTTTGTCGGCCATGCCTTGGGAGCAATGATGGTTTGACGTCCACATTGTAAGAGTAATGATGGTTAAATGTCCGCATTATAACTCTCCCTAGGGCCCATTGATAGGCCCATACTTGTAGTGTGTAGGCCGTCTAGATCCATCTTCGTTATGAACAGAGTCCATCACCATATAACATGTTTAGTATAGATCCATGATTCATGCTCATACGCATCATATGTATGCTTGATATAAGGAGTGACTGAACATAGCATATGCCTTCGGGCAGATTGTTTATGGGCTCCCTGATAGGCGGAGTTGCCCTACATGTGTTTGCGGTACGCGCAGGATTGTTGCATGTTTGGTAGGGTGATTCATGCACTTGCATTTGTGTGATTGTGATTATTGTATGCCCTAGCGACATCAGGACCATAGCCTCCACAAACACATCGTGGGTGGCTGGATTGGATATTAAAAATACTGTTTCTAGCATCGGGCACCATAGATGTCCCTGGGTGAAAATCCTTAAACCTGATGGTACTAGAGGATGACTCCAACGTCGAGACCAAGTAGATACATGAGCGCGCTAGGGCCGTATACCAATAAGCCGCGTCTCCCACAGTGTCATGGTCGATTGGAAAGGGGTGTGACCTTACCCGCCTGAGTGAGGAGGTAATTTCTAGGTTGAGTTTGACCAGCTTAAGGAATAGCTCCACCATCGACGAGCCGGGCCTGATATTGGCAGGCGGATAGTGAGGTCTCTTCCACTCTCCCAATTGTGCATTCAGATAGGGCGGCAAGCTGGCGTAGAGTGTACTAGACCCCGGTGATTATCCAAAATGAGAACTGTACTGATATTTGATGAGCTGTATTGATATGTGGATTTGGATGAGGATTGGCATGCTTGAGTTACATCTCGCATCGCATGGTCATGATATGGCCGATAGCATTCATATCTTGCACAGCATAGCCTTGGTATGGCTAATTGCATTCATGTACCCATCAGCATGATTCCGCATTACTCTGGCATTGCATTCTAAGCACGTTCATACTACGCACACACTTAAACCACCCTCTAAGCTTTCTATAAGCTTATGCACGATTGATGCGTGCAGGTGACATCAGGACGCAGCCATAGCCTCACCGCAGTTGGAGTGTGCAATCGAGCTTCTGGAGTTTCTGTTATTTTCATTATCTTGTACTTACCTTTCATATGCATTGTACTCAAAGTTTTTTATCATAGTAGATTTTGTGATGGTGTTCTTGTGGTTATTGCTCGTGGGTTATGCTTATGGTTATGCTCATTACGAATCAAATTATGTTTGAAATCCTCCTTGTAGAATCCCAGGATTAGAACCTGGTGTATGGGTGCTGGGAGCTGAGAATGGGGTACTATGGAGGCTGTCAACGCCAAATTCGGTGATCAGGAATTTTGTGAGCCCGGTTTCTGAGTGGGGCATGACAAAAGTTGGTATCAGAGCATAACTTGGGAATAACTGAGAACAATATCACATGTTTGCTATGAGTTTAGGATGATTAGGTTCCGAGTGCGTAACCTTCCGATTGAGTTTCCTAACGTGAGATTCTCAAGGCTGATTGACGTCATTATTCTTCTTATAGGACATGCCGCCTAAGAGAGCGACCCGAGCGAATCCCGCTCCACCACCTAAGGCTCCTGTTTTACCACCTGCGACTCATGTTTCACCCCCTGAGATCCCTATTCTCCAGCCTGAGGATGTCGTTCCTCCACCTGAGACCGGTGCGGATCCGACCGTACCTTGAGTGCCTCTCAGTTACAGTAGATGTTTCAGGCTATGACAACTGCTCTTCAGGGATAAGGCAGACACCCAGTTGTTTCGCCAGCCCAGGCAGAGTAGGAACGTGAAATTGCCAAGCTATATGTCCTAGAGGGGGGGTGAATAGGACAATGCCAAATAAAAATTTATAATAGCGGAATTAAACAAAGTATGATAGCCAATGAACTAATTAAATAAATTGCAATGCAGAAATGAAATGCAACCTCAAACAACTGAATTTGAGAGGTTGATACAAACGTTGTTCTAAGGACAACCTTTCACCAAAAACCAAATGTTTATGGTAGGACAACCTTATATCTAGAAATGTCTTTGTATCAATTCTCAAATCAAAGAGGAATAAAGAAATAAATACAAACTGCACTGAATAAATTGAATTTACAAATGTCTTGTTCTAGGGACAACCATACACCATAAAAATGGCAGGGCAACCTTGCTGGAACAATTTTGGAATTTAAAGCTTGAATCAATAAAAGGAATTGCTGGAAATAAATTGCAGAAATAAATCACTAAATTATTACAACATTCCCACACTTGCTTGAAATTTCAAACTGTTACAACATTCACATCCACAAGGAAAATAGAACTGAATGATAAAAGATAAGGAATTAAATAACCATTCAATCCACAAGACAAGAAGTTATAGTGGTTCGCCTGTGTGTTCACCAACTGTCCTCAAACAGCCACACAGAATGCTACTCCACTCCTAATATCCTCACACAGGGGATATTAGCGTTCTCTAATAAAACTGGTTTTCACAGGTTCACCAAAAACCTTCACAATTGTGTCTTTATCACTTGGGCTTACACAATTCAAAAAACCCCACAATCTGAGTTTTCTGGCTCTCCTCAGATAACCATACACATAGAGATTTTTCTGGCAAATCTCATACAAAACCAAAAAATAGAATTACAGGAATTGTAGAATACCTGGATCTTATCCTTTTGCAGTAGCCCGGAAGAACCGATCAGAGTAGAGATTCAATAATGATAGTTCAATGTCCAATACTCAATTTATCGAGGTTCTAAGTTCTAATTGATTTTAAATGAAATCACAAAGGGCTAGCTCTATTTGATTTTAATTCCAAGAAGAAGGAATACACGATTTCCCCTTTTCAAATATGATTGGAATTTAGAATAAAATCAAATGCAAAAAGCTAACAAAAGGAATTAGAATGAAGCGCAAATTAGCTTAAAAATAAACACGACTTATCTCAGAGTGGAGCCTTGCTTTGATAGATTTTTCGATGTTTAAACTCTGAAATTTGTGTGCTATTTATAGCTACAGAAATTCGTCTTCGACTGGTCTAGGAGTTCCCACGACTGGTCTTAGAAGAAACAGATTTTTGAATTTCTGCGCGGAATCAGGAAAACCGATGTTCAACCGGTCGAAGGCAGTCCACGACTGGTCGAAGGTCGTCCACGACCGGTCGAGACCCCTTCTCGACTGGTCGAGCGACTGTGAATTTAGTCGCTGGAGTTTGAATCGAGGTTCCACGACTGGTCGAGGTTCGAGTCGAGGACATCCCACGACCGGTCGAGCAGACTCCAAGACTGGTCGTGAGCGAACCAGAAAATCCGATAAATTTGAACAATTCCAAGACTGGCCTAGGAAATTCTTAGACAGGTCGAGCCAGTGCTAGGACTGGTCGAACCAGACCCAGGACTAGTCTAAGAGCAGATCAAAAACATGTTTAAATACATTTGAATAATGTATCCAAAATGACCTACCCTAAGGTCAAAGACTATGGTCTATCAAACCTGAATAATGAAGTATGGACATTGAACTTTACTTCATTCAACGAATGATAAATCTTTTAGTACTTGAAGCCTGAAGTACGAGCCGTCCAAAAGACTTGACACAAACATTCATCTTGAGTTTGCTTTTGAGCTTCACACCGTGTCTTCTTTATATCTTCTTCTTTATATCTTCTTCTTTATATCATCGAAATGTACCTTGAAGCCGCTTGAAGAGTCCATGGTTGTCTTAAACATAGAACACACCAAGACATAGAACACACCAAGGTTTTGACACACAAAATTTGACAATCAAAGAGGTATCATATAATAGCACTAACAATCTCCCCCTTTGGCAAATTTGTGACAAAACATATATATAAAATCATAATAGAGAATCATGAATCAGAATCAGTTGTCAACACATGTCAACACATGACAACCATACACAATATGAGAGATGAATCACTCCCCCTCAATAAGACTCCCCATTAAGGAATGAGGCACCCATTAAGGAATGAGGCACACAACATCAACAACACAATCAACAACACAAATAACATATATATACCATTCTTCTCTCAAAACATATATATACCAATCTTCTCTCCCCCTTTTTGTCAAAAATATGACAAAGGAAGATCCATATGCTCAAGAAGTAAAATAGAGAATGTGCATAAAAGTGGTAGGAGAAGATACGACAAACCAAAGTCACAGTTATAAGTTTAACAGTACCAAGAGAAATCCAAAGTGAAATCAGTTCAAACTTTAGTTATAAAACATTTAATCAGACCCTGAAGAAGGAGCAGGAATGGTAGCATCAATATGATGAAGGCCTTTTTGCAAGCGCCTCAAATACTTATGCATTTTCTTAAATTGTGCATTATGGCCAACATGCATATTTTCTACCTTTTCTTCTAATGCACTTAGACGTGCATCGAAATCAGAAGGAACAAAATCTGGATCATCTTCAGATGCAGACTCAATATCATCAAAAAGATCATCCATGTTGATATCCTCATCAGGAAGATCATCTCCTTCATTCGCATCTCCAACTCCAGCAGCTCCACCACCTTCGACATTATCAACTTGACCAGCGGCCAATCTCAACTTCATTTTGTTTAGGTTGGAGTTGTTGAAAATAAGGTGTTGGATAGGAGCTTCACCAACAGGCATAGTGACCAACATATGAGTAGCTAAGACATTTAACAGATATCCAAATGGAATGTCACCATGACCTGGCTGAGACCGAAACTGAATAATAGAAGAACAGATCAACGAAGGCAAGCAAACATTGGCACCACTAACGATTGAGTACAGTATACGAACCATCAGAAGAGTCAACTCAGTTTTGTTACCAGCCCGAGGATACACATTAGACGTAAAGATACGATGAAGAACTCTGTATCTGGGCAACAGCCACCTGGACTTGAGAACAGTACCATTGACAGACCAAGGTGCATCCATATTACAAAGGGCTCTAGTAAATAGACGTTTTTCAGATTCAGTAACTTTATCACCCAATGTGGAAGGGTGGATTCCATCATCATTTACTGGAATATCCATTAAGCCAGAAATCAAATGACGATCCACAGTAAAAGGCCCTTCTCTTGTAGTAACAATAAAAGTTAATTCCTCAAGAGAAAAGTCTGTAATACATGCAACCATGGCCTGAGCAATTGACTGAAATGCCGGCCCTCCCCAGTTCAAAATGTTAACCCAACCAACAGATTGAAGGAGAGGAACAAGATTAAATTGAGCAATATGATTAATACTAACTGCTTTCTCAACAATAACCTTCTTAGTACGAAAATCACGAACTTGTGGAGGGTCATCATTAGGATCTCTAAGATGACGGCGAGAAACAACATTAGACCTAGATGAAGAAGCACCTCTACTAGTTCGCTTTTTACCTCTAACATCCATATTCTTGAAAAGATTGAAGAAATTTCAAGAAAAACAAGATGGGTTTCAACCAAATCAGAAAATGAGGAAGAAAACCCCAAACCCTTGAAGGAAATATGAAATAATCAATACAAACAAGGAAGTCAAGAAGCAATGTTCAAGATTCTTCAACAAAATCAAGAGAAATACTCAAACCTAGAGAAATCCCATAGATGGGTACGACCGGTCGAAGCTAAGCCCGTTGGAGAAGAAGAGGGAAATGAGGAAAAAGTGATTTTTCCCCCAAATAAAAGAAACAGCGCGATACACGACCGGTCGTGATTAGTCCTCGACCGGTCGAACCACGACTGGTCGAGACTATCCTCGACTGGTCGTGTAAGACCAAAACATGCATTTTTTTTAAAAAAATTTTCTAAAAAAACTATGAAGATATTCACAATATAATATACAAAATGCATAATCAATCATCTTATATTACACATACCGAGATCAAATTTCAATTTATTGAACCTGCATTTATCGAGTGGTTTGGTGAAAATGTCAGCAAGTTGTTTCTCGGTTGGAATATATTCTAAACAAATTACTTTTTCTTCAACAAGTTCACGAATATAGTGAAATCTAATGTCAATATGCTTAGTTCGTGAATGCTGGATTGGATTTTTGGAAATATTAATTGCACTTGAATTATCACAATATAAAACTATCGAGTCTTGTGCAATACCATAATCACTTAACATGCGTTTCATCCAGACTAACTGAGTACATGCATTTCCTGCAGCAATGTATTCAGCCTCAGCAGTTGAGAGTGAAATGGAACTCTGTTTCTTGCTGAACCAAGAAACTATGCAATTTCCAATGTAAAAGCAACCACCACTGGTTGACTTTCTGTCATCCATATTACCAGCCCAATCAGCATCCGAGAACCCAGCCAATTGAACACTAGTATCATAGGGATACCAAAGACCCAGATTAACTGAACTTGCAACATAACGAATAATGCGTTTAACAGCAGTCAAATGAGATTCTTTAGGATTAGACTGATATCTAGCACAAATTCCAACACTAAAAGCAATATCAGGTCTACTTGCTGTTAAATACAGTAAACTACCAATCATGCTTCGATATAGTTTAGGATCTATATCTTTACCTGTAGAGTCTTTTGAGAGCTTTAGAGAAGTACTCATAGGAGTATCAAAATTCTTACCATTTTCAAATCCGAACTTCTTAACTAAATTTAGAGCATATTTAGTTTGAGAAATAAAAATTCCATCAGATTGCTGTTTAACTTGCAATCCTAGAAAATAGTTTAATTCTCCGACCATACTCATCTCAAATTCAGATTTCATTAGATCTGCAAACTCAACAGTCATGTCAGTACAAGTTGATCCATAAATTATATCATCAACATAGATTTGAACCATTAAAATATCATTGTTCTGCTTTTTAACAAAAAGTGTTTTATCAACACTACCCATTTGAAAATTGTGACCCAGTAAAAACTTAGTCAATTTTTCATACCATGCTCTGGGAGCTTGTTTCAACCCATAGAGAGCTTTCTTAAGGCGATAAACATGATTAGAAAACTTAGGATCTTCAAACCCTGTAGGTTGTTCAACATAAACCTCTTCATGTAAATCACCATTAAGAAAAGCACTCTTTACATCCATTTGATAAATCTTAAACTTTTTAAAACATGCAATGGATATAAATAATCTGATTGATTCAAGGCGTGCAACTGGAGCGAAAGTTTCCTCAAAATCGATACCTTCAATTTGAGTGTACCCTTGCACAACCAGTCTTGCCTTGTTTCGAATAATATTTCCCAATTCATCAGACTTATTTTTGAAAATCCATTTTGTTCCAATAATATGTTTATCTTTCGGTCTTGGAACAAGATACCAGACATCGTTACGAACAAATTGATTAAGTTCTTCCTGCATCGCAACTATCCAGTTTTCATCAGAAAGAGCTTCTTTTACATTAACCGGTTCTATCTGAGATGTGAAACACACGTAATTACAAAAATCTTCTAATTGTCTACGAGTGCGTACACCAGTGAGAGGATTTCCAAGGATTTGTGTAGTTGGATGATCTTTGACAGTCCTCACATCATGATTAGATTCACTTGATGAAGTTTCTGGTTTTTCAATTATGAGAACTTCATCATTATCTGAACTAGGGGCCGAAGTATTTAAGTGATCATCTATGACCACATTGATTGACTCTTGAATAACTCCGGTCCTTTTGTTCAGTACACGATATGCACGACTGTTTAATGAATATCCTAAGAATAATCCTTCATCACTTTTAGTATCAAATTTTCCCAAGTTTTCCCGGTCACGTAAAATATAACACTTACTGCCAAAAACGCGAAAATATTTGACTGTAGGTTTTTTGTCAAACCACATTTCATAGGGCGTTTTATTATTTGATTTGCAAGTATAAACACGATTAATAATATAGCAAGCAGTATTAATCGCCTCAGCCCATAAATTTTAGAAACCTTCATGCTATTTAGCATAACAGTTCCCATTTCTTGAAGAACTCTATTTTTTCTTTCCACAATGCCATTTTGCTGTGGAGTTTTAGGTGCAGAGAATTCATGTGATATTCCATGATCATTACAGAATTTCTCAAAACCGCTATTTTCAAATTCAGATCCATGATCACTTCGGATCTTACTCACTTGAGAACATTTTTCAGTTTGGATCCGTTTGATTATCTTTTTCACTTCATCAAGGGTTTCTGATTTGTCCTTTAAAAATGAAACCCAAGTGAATCTGGTATAATCATCTACAATAACCAGAATGTATTTTTTACCACCTCGACTTTCCGTTCTAGTTGGTCCTATTAGATCCATGTGGAGAAGTTCGAGTGGTCTTGATGTGGTATTGGAGTTCACCTTTTTGTGAGATCTCCTAGTTTGTTTACCATACTGGCATTCACCACATATTTTATCTACTTTTTGAATCTTTGGTAGACCTTTATTAGTTCTTCTTTGCTCAATCTATATAAATTCCGGTAGTGTACATGTCCAAGGCGTTTATGCCATAATTCTGTTTCATTGGTATGGACCATGTAACACATTTGATTAGATGAGCTGTCATTTCTCACTATATAGCAGTTTTCAGAAGTTCTGAGACCAGTTAATATCACAGACCCCTTTTTGTCTATAATCTCACAACCTTGATTGGAAAACTTCACACTATGATTGTTATCGCATATTTGAGATATGCTTAACAAGTTGTGTTTTAAACCCTCAACATATAAAACATTCTTAAATAAGGGTAGATTATAGAGTTGAACCGTACCTTGGCCAATAATTTTGCAATTGCTACCATCACCAAATGTGACTGACCCATCAGTCATATCTTGTAGATCGGTAAAAAGAGCTTTGTCACCAGTCATATGCCTGGAGCAACCACTGTCTAGGTACCACTTTGAAAGGCTAGTTGCTTTGAAAGCAGTGTGAGCAACCAAGCAGTCAACTTTAGGAACCCATTTCATAACAGTTTTAGGTTTAGGAACATAGTTGGTCTTCTTTTGTTTATATTTGTAAGAGTGACTTACAGAGTTAGATTTTAAAAGTTCCTTGAGTAAATCAACTATTTTTTCAGCTAAAGGATTTTTCATCTGATTTTTGAAGTTGACATAGCTGCTTTAGGTTTTTGAAAATTTTTTGTTGTTTTGACAAAACCTTGTGAAGTGTTTTTCTCTTTTGAATTAGAGGATTCTCCTTTCACAAATTTAGGTGGAGAATTCTTCTGTTTATGAGGTATTGTTTTATCATACCCCAACCCGGATCTATCGCCACATTTTTTTGACCGGATAGGAGTTTTTCTAATTTAGAATCACCTTGGGCATACCTCCAAGTTTCCTTTGAATTCAGAAGAGAAGACACTTCATTCTTTAGTCTCTCAATTTCAGATTTTAAATCAACAATCAGAGAGTTTTTGAATTCTAAATCACTTTTTGATTTTTCAAAATAATCTGATATTTGAGATTTTTCTAAAACAAGCAAGTCAAAACAATCTCTAAGTTTAGAAAATTTTTCTCTCTGAAGTTTAAGCTTCACAGCAATTTTACAACTCTCTTTGTATAAGGCATTGTAAGCATCTTGAAGATCTTCTTCATTCTCATGATCATTATCCAAATTTTCTTCACTAGTAGAATCATCGTGATCAGAGAAGGTAAACTTGGCTAGAGTCATAAGGGCTTTTACCTCATTGCCCGACTCGGTTTCAGAATCTTCTGATTCAGAAGAAACTTCAGAGTCAGATGATTCATCCCATGTAGCCAACATACCCTTCTTTTTGGGTTTGTCCTTATTAGGACATTTGTTTGCTAGATGCCCATACTCATGACAGTTGTAACACTGACTGTCTTTCAAAGATTTTCGAGTTTTAGATCTAAACTTCTTTTTATCATTTGATTTTTGAAAATCAACTCTTTTCTTACTTTTAAAAATTTTGTAAAATCTTTTTGCAATAAGAGCTAAGTCATCTTCAGAATCGGATTTGTCTTCTACCGTATTTTTGGAAGATTTCAAAGCAATTGATTTTCCTTTAGGAGCTTTAAAATTTAATTCATAAGTTTGTAGAGACCCAACTAGTTCTTCCACCTTCATTTTGTCCGTGTCACGAAGTTCCTGGATTGCGGTTACTTTAGAATTGAACCGTTCAGGAAGAGAGCGTAGAATTTTTGCACACACTTTACTTTCTGGGATTTTATCACCAAGACCCCACATTGAGTTTACAATGTCATTTAATCTAGTATAGAAGTCCATAAACATTTCATTCTCCTCCATATGAATTTCTTCAAATTTAGTTGTGAGGAGTTGGACTTTAGATTTTTTACAATCGATGTACCCTCATGTGTCATTTCTAAAATATCCCAAGCTTGCTTTGCAGTATCACAGGATATGATTCTTTTGAACTCATCCGGTGATAGTGCGCAAGTAATTGCATTTAGTGCTTTAGCATTAGCACTACTCTCACTTTTCTGAAGAGTGGTCCATTGAAAGTATGGTGTAATTTTCATAGATTTAGAACCATCAATTCCAGTTACTTCCATGACAGGAGGATTCCATTCAGTCACTGTGGCTTGCCACACACTCTCATCCATTGATTTGAGGAAGATCCTCATTCTGGCTTTCCAATAAGCATAGTTGGAGCCATCAAATGGTGGAGGCCTAGTGACTGAGAGGCTATCAAAATTTGACATTATTATATATAGCTTAGATCGTTAGCTCAGGAAATAAATCCAAATATAAAGAAATAAAAGCGAGCTATTTGGCTTTGATACCACTTGAAATGGCCAAGCTATATGTCCTAGAGGGGGGGTGAATAGGACAATGCCAAATAAAAATTATAATAGCGGAATTAAACAAAGTATGATAGCCAATGAACTAATTAAATAAATTGCAATGCAGAAATGAAATGCAACCTCAAACAACTGAATTTGAGAGGTTGATACAAACGTTGTTCTAAGGACAACCTTTCACCAAAAACCAAATGTTTATGGTAGGACAACCTTATATCTAGAAATGTCTTTGTATCAATTTCTCAAATCAAAGAGGAATAAAGAAATAAATACAAACTGCACTGAATAAATTGAATTTACAAATGTCTTGTTCTAGGGACAACCATACACCATAAAAATGGCAGGGCAACCTTGCTGGAACAATTTTGGAATTTAAAGCTTGAATCAATAAAAGGAATTGCTGGAAATAAATTAGAAATAAATCACTAAATTATTACAACATTCCCACACTTGCTTGAAATTTCAAACTGTTACAACATTCACATCCACAAGGAAAATAGAACTGAATGATAAAAGATAAGGAATTAAATAACCATTCAATCCACAAGACAAGAAGTTATAGTGGTTCGCCTGTGTGTTCACCAACTGTCCTCAAACAGCCACACAGAATGCTACTCCACTCCTAATATCCTCACACAGGGGATATTAGCGTTCTCTAATAAAACTGGTTTTCACAGGTTCACCAAAAACCTTCACAATTGTGTCTTTATCACTTGGGCTTACACAATTCAAAAAACCCCACAATCTGAGTTTTCTGGCTCTCCTCAGATAACCATACACATAGAGATTTTTCTGGCAAATCTCATACAAAACCAAAAAATAGAATTACAGGAATTGTAGAATACCTGGATCTTATCCTTTTGCAGTAGCCCGGAAGAACCGATCAGAGTAGAGATTCAATAATGATAGTTCAATGTCCAATACTCAATTTATCGAGGTTCTAAGTTCTAATTGATTTTAAATGAAATCACAAAGGGCTAGCTCTATTTGATTTTAATTCCAAGAAGAAGGAATACACGATTTCCCCTTTTCAAATATGATTGGAATTTAGAATAAAATCAAATGCAAAAAGCTAACAAAAGGAATTAGAATGAAGCGCAAATTAGCTTAAAAATAAACACGACTTATCTCAGAGTGGAGCCTTGCTTTGATAGATTTTTCGATGTTTAAACTCTGAAATTCGTGTGCTATTTATAGCTACAGAAATTCGTCTTCGACTGGTCTAGGAGTTCCCACGACTGGTCTTAGAAGAAACAGATTTTTGAATTTCTGCGCGGAATCAGGAAAACCGATGTTCGACCGGTCGAAGGCAGTCCACGACTGGTCGAAGGTCGTCCACGACCGGTCGAGACCCCTTCTCGACTGGTCGAGCGACTGTGAATTTAGTCGCTGGAGTTTGAATCGAGGCTCCACGACTGGTCGAGGTTCGAGTCGAGGACATCCCACGACCGGTCGAGCAGACTCCAAGACTGGTCGTGAGCGAACCAGAAAATCCGATAAATTTGAACAATTCCAAGACTGGCCTAGGAAATTCTTAGACAGGTCGAGCCAGTGCTAGGACTGGTCGAACCAGACCCAGGACTAGTCTAAGAGCAGATCAAAAACATGTTTAAATACATTTGAATAATGTATCCAAAATGACCTACCCTAAGGTCAAAGACTATGGTCTATCAAACCTGAATAATGAAGTATGGACATTGAACTTTACTTCATTCAACGAATGATAAATCTTTTAGTACTTGAAGCCTGAAGTACGAGCCGTCCAAAAGACTTGACACAAACATTCATCTTGAGTTTGCTTTTGAGCTTCACACCGTGTCTTCTTTATATCTTCTTCTTTATATCTTCGAAATGTACCTTGAAGCCGCTTGAAGAGTCCATGGTTGTCTTAAACATAGAACACACCAAGACATAGAACACACCAAGGTTTTGACACATAAAATTTGACAATCAAAGAGGTATCATATAATAGCACTAACAGAACGTGCGAGCGCCCTTCTTCGAGAGTTCAGACAGCTCGATCCTCTGCGTTTCCAAGAAGAACCAGATCCGACTGCAGCTAAGAGGTGGCGCTCTGATGTGGAGAAGATTTTTTATACGATGGCATGTACGACCCAACAGCGAGTCCAGTTGGCAGTATTTCTTCTCCAGGGTGAGGCCGAGTACTGGTGGACCTCCGTTACCCATGTTGCAGGACCTGATTATGTCTGGATATGGGAGGATTTCATTGATCGATTTGAGCAGTAGTACTTCCCTAACCACATTTGTCGTTAGACCTTGGTACAGGGAGACATGTCAGTGGCACAGTACGTGGCTCATTTTGTGACGCTATCGAGGTTTGCGCTGTATTTTGTCGATGTTGAGGGGAAGAAGGCCCACCGTTTCGAGAACAACTTACGTTACGGTCTTCAAGGCCATGTTATTGGGCATGAGCTTCCGAATTTTCAGGCAGTAGTTCGGAGGGCTCAGATTTACAAGACAGTGGGCCAGCACACAGAGCAATCGAGATCAGAGGAGAGGTCGGAAGAGGCAGGCCCCCTCTAGTAGTTCCTAGCAGCATCGACGACCGCAGAGATACAAGAGTCAGCCATCAGCTAGAGCACCAGTAGCGAAATCAGCACCTCTAGTAGCACCACCTCAGGGTCAGCTTTTGGATACCGACTATGGATGTGGTGAGATAGGACACCGTAGGTAGGAGTATCCCCGACCACAGTGGCAGCAGCCGAGAGCACCACAGCAGCCGCCGCAGTAGCAGTTAAGAGCACCGCAGCAGCCTCCACAATAGCAGCGACAACAGATCCCACCACCGAGGCCCCCTTAACAGTAGCATCAGCACCAGCCTCTGAGACCGCAGCAGCAGAGATCCCGAAGACGGCTTTCAGGACGTGTTATGGTCATTTTGAGTTTCAGGTCAAGTCCTTTGGACTGACCAATGCACCTACGGTCTTCATGCAGTTGATGAACGAGGTCTTTCATCCATATCTTGATCAGTTTGTTGTAGTCTTCATCGACGACATTCTGATATATTCGAGAACCCGTGAGGACCATATGCAGCATCTGGAGATCGCTTTGCAGACCCTTCGTGCCCACTAGCTGTATGCGAAGCTGAAAAAGTGCAAGTTTTGGCAGGAGAAGGTGAAGTTTCTCGATCATGTGGTGACAAGGGAGGGTGTCGTAATGGACCCCTCGAAGTTGAGGTAGTGCGTCAATGGGGCCAGCCCACGACTGCGTCTGAGATTCGCAGTTTCCTTAGTTTAGCGGGATACTATCGGCGTTTCATTAAGGGCTTCTCCTGTATCGCAGCCCCGTTAACCAGATTGACTCGAAAGGGCGTAAATTTTGTTTAGACTAACGCATGTGAGTAGGCATTCGTGGAGCTGAAGGACCGTCTGACGTCCACTCCTATCTTCACTCTTCCCTCTAGGAGTGATGGATTTGTTGTATTTACCGATGCCTCACATATTAGTTTAAGTGTTGTCCTGATGCAGCATGGCAGCCCTGTAGCCTTCGCATCTCGTCAGCTCAAGGTCCATGAGCTGAACTACCCCACGCATGATTTGGAACTGGCAGCTGTCGTCTTCATACTGAAGGTGTGGAGACACTATCTCTATGGGGTCAGGTTCTAGCTCTTCTCTGACCACAAGAGCTTGAAGTACCTATTTTCTCAGTCTAAGCTGAACATGAGGTAGAGACGCTGGATAGAGCTTCTGAAAGACTATGATTTTGACCTCCAGTACCACCCAGGCAAGGCGAATGTGGTGGCAGATGCCCTCAGCCGTCAGCCACGAAGCCTGGTGGAACATATGATAATTCAAGAGTGGAGGATGCTCGAGGATATAGTAGAGTATGACTTCAATTTTAGTCTGCAGTCTTCTATCGTTCAGCTATCGAGCATGTCGATTCAACCCTCTCTTGTCGCAAGGGTGATCGAGGCTCAGCAGACAGACGAGTCGTTACAAGATTACTGAGCAGAGGCAGCATTTGAGAGTCAAATAGATTGGCAAATTGGTTCTGATGATGGACTTCGCTTCAGAGGCCAATTATGTATCCCGGCTATTCCTGAGTTGCGCAGAGATCTTATGACTGAGGCACATCGATCGCGGTTTTCTATCCACTCGTGCTTTACAAAAATGTATCGTGATATGAGGAGACAGTATTGTTGGGTGAGGATAAAGTGTCAGATTGCCAGTTTTGTGGCCGAGTGTGACACATTCCAGTGTGTCAAGGCCGATCATCAGAGACCCCCTGGTCCATTGTAGCCGCTGAGCGTCCCGACTTGGAAGTGGGAGCACGTATCAACAAATTTCATTATGGGTTTGCCGAGGACTCAGCACGGTAATGACGTTATCTGGGTTGTCGTGGATCGTCTGACGAAGTCGGCACATTTTCTTGCAATTCGTGCGACTTGGCCTTTGGACCGACTTGCGAGGTTATTCATCGAGGAGATTGTGAGACTGCACGGCGTTCCAGTTTCGATCATTTCTGACCGAGACCTGAGGTTCATGTCTTAGTTCTGGAGGAGCTTTTAGAGAGCGATGGGCACTGATTTGCAGCTCAACACCACATATCATCCGCAGACCGATGGCCAGACCGAGAGGGTTAACTAGATCCTTGAGGATATGATTCGAGCCTGTGCGATTGATTTCGGGGGTAGCTGGGAAGAGCATCTATGATTGACTGAGTTCGTATACAACAACAGCTATCAAGCGACCATTGACACGGCTCCTTTTGAGGCATTATATGGCGGACCGTGCAGATCTCCGAGTTGTTAGACCGAGGTCGGAGAGAGGCGTCTCCTAGGTCCCGAGCTTGTGCAGCAAACATTAGAGGCTATCTATATCATCAGGTAGAGGATGCGCACAGCTCAGAGCCGGCAAAAGACTTTTGCTAATCGCGGGCGTCGTCCTTTGGAGTTCGTCGTTGGGGACAGAGTGTATTTCAAGGTCTCACCCATGAAGGGCATGGTTCGATTTGGAGTGAAGGGCAAGCTTGCCCCGAGATTTATAGGACCTTTCGAGATCACTGGGCATGTTGGTGTCATGGCCTATCGGCTTGCCTTGCCATCTCAATTGTCTGGCATCCACAACGTTTTCTATGTCTCTATGTTGAGGAAGTGTGGGTCAGACATCGTTCTTGTTATTGATTGGCAGCCGTTGGAGGTTCGAGAGGACGCTTCTTACAACAAGCAGTCAGTCCGTATCCTTGATCGGAAGAAGCAGGTCCTCTGGACCAAGGTCATTCTGTTGGTGAAGATTCAAGAGCGCTATCCCCATCTCTTTGATGATTAATTTTATGTTGTATTTTGTATGTTGTCTCCAATTTTATATGATGATGCTATGTTTCCTCTTTCCTTATGAGTTATGTTTAATTGAGTTGATTGTGTAAATTTTGAGGACGAAATTTTTTTATTTTGAGGGGAGAGTTGTAAGGCCCGTATCCTAGACCGTACTGTTCCGTAAGCTTCCGCGATCCTTTCGATCGAATTCCGGCAATCATCAACCCATATCCAACGTTTGCGCGTGATCCTAAGCCGAGTCCTATATACCAAAGTCGGCTCGACCCGAAACTTGTACCCCTGCGACCGCGCCGTCATCGCAGTTCCAACGCCACGACTCGCGCATCGATCCGATACTTAAGGCAGGAGATGTGGGCCCGCGTTCATCTCGAGGGAAACAGCGCGCGTTGCGAATTTCAAGAGAATCTCTACAACATGTCCCATCAATCAATCAATCAATCAATGTCAAGTACAAGTCAAGTACACTCCATACCGCAAGTACAACAACCCATCCCTTCCCATTCCCAAAGTCAACTCTCTCTCTCTCCACCCATCCCTTTCTTACAACCCCATCACTCCACCCATCACCCATCACACATCATCCCATCCCTTTTCACCCATCACTTCCCTCTCTCTCTCATTCCCTCTCTTCACTCCCAAGCAACCCAAAAGCATCCCACGTCCAAGCCTCCCCAAGCTCTCCCAAAAATAACAAGTGTGGGCCAGCCTCTCATCTCACATCTCAATCATTCATTTATCATCTACCTCCATCAACATTGAAGGCAAGGAGCTAAGGAGGCTAAGGGACCAAGAAGGAGGCCAATAGGTGGGTGATCTACCGTCGATTTGCATTTGAGGGCCCACTTGTAGGTGGGACCCATTTTGATGTATGAGTTGTAATCATGTGGGGCCCATATTGGCGGGGCCCCTCCATCACCGTCTCATCTCTCTCCTCTCTCTCTCTCTTCTCTCTCTCTCTCTCTCTCTCTCTCTCTCTCTCTCTCTCTCTCTCTCTATCTTCTGTATGGATGATAGTGTGGTTTGTGTGTGTGTGGCCCACCATGAAGTGTATATTTTATCCATGTCATTCGCCTTCATGGGACCCACCTGACGGATGTGTTGGATCTACACCATCCAGCCCGTTACCAGGCCTGGACAGAAGGAAAACACAAATATCATATTATTCCAAACAGGTGGGCCATGTCCATGTAGGACCCACCTTGATGAGGTAAATCCACATCGTCCGTCAGTGGAGGTGGCTAATAGTGCAGCCTGACAGTGGGGTGTACCTAACAGTAAAGTGAGAACTGACGGTGGAGTGTACCACCTAGCTACCCCTTTTTCTCTCTTTCAAATATAATATAATAAATATATTATATATATTATACCATCAGGTGGGCCACGTCTATGTGAGACCCACCATGATGCCTGTGTTGTTTCCACACCGTCTAGCATCCAAGGACGCTGGACATACAGTGAGGTGTGAACTGACGTGGGTATGTGGCTAATGGTAAAGCGTGGGCCACTCATACAGGCCCCACCTTGATGTATGTATATAATCCACGCAATCTATCCTATTTCTCAGCTCGTATTAGGCATTGAGCCGGAGAATGAAGACAATCTGAATATCTGGTGGGTCGTATTAAAGAAAATAGTGATCATTACTGCCAGAATCCGTAAGGGCCCACTGTGATGTTTCTACACACCAAAATACCTTGAATATTGGGCTTGTTTGGTCCATCATGAGCCATAGAATCTAACCAGTGGAGTGGATCCAGCTAATACGGGCCCCACTTAGGAAAATTTGTAGAAAAATAGATAAATAAATAAATAACAAAACAAGTAGCAGACGCTACTGTTGCTGGCTTCCAGAGGACGCTGCAGCAGCTTCCTGCTGAGTGGGACGTGGGTCCCAGGCGTGTCGCCCACTATGATGTGTTTTGATCATCAACACCGTGCGTTTGGTTGGCCCGCCCTTCCACATGTGGGCCACCCCAAAAATCAGCCGTATGTGGGACTCAGGTGGCCACACGGCAGGAAACAGTGTGATTGAATGTCTGCCATTGAAACCCTTTGGGGTTGTCACAGAAGTTTTATATCATTTTGAAATTTATTTTTTTTCCATCAGGGTCTGTGTGACCTTAATAGCAGATTGGATGGCAGGTAAACGTCATGGTGGGCCCCACGTGGGACCCACTGATGTATGTATTGTATCCCACACCATCCCACGCATGGGAGTGGGATGGGTGGTTTACCTCACTCCAACTATAGCTGCTGTAGTGGCGTCACCAAGTTTCATGGGTCCCACCTGTTTCATCCACGTTGTCCACCTATGGGACCCGCCATGATGCATGTGTTACATCCAAGCCGTCCAACCATTTTGAAAGCTCATTTTAAGGCTTGAGACTAAAAATAAGGCAGATCTAATATCAAGTGGACCACCCTACAAAAAACAGTGGTGTTGAACGCCCACCCTTGAAATCCCTTTGGGTTATAGAAGTTTGATTCAATACCATAATTGTTTTCCTTCCCTGTTCAGATCCTGGTGACCTTATGAACAGTATGGATAGAAAATAAATACTATGGTGGGCCCACTAGAAATTTAACTGTGGAAATCATTACCACCACTGTCATTTGTGGTATGATCCAGATGATCCTTTGAATATGATTCATTCTTTTGATCCCTAGCAATGGATGCATTGTGTATTGATTTAGCCCATTGAATCGGCCCATTTGATTCATCCCATTTGATTCGTCCCATTTGATCAGCCCATTGAATCGGCCCATTTGATTCGCTCCTTTTGATCGGCCCATTGATTCGGCCCATTTGATTCGACCCATTTAATTGGCTCATTTGATTTATATGAGGCCCAATGAGACGTATGTGAGGCCTTTGTGTGGGCTGACTGTGACGTATATGAGGCCCATTGCAATGTGAGGTGTCACCACGATGTATGTAATGATGTTTTGGCGGCCATGCCTTGGGAGCAATGATGGTTTGACGTCCACATTGTAAGAGCAATGATGGTTAAATGTCCGCATTATAACTCTCCCTAAGGCCCATTGATAGGCCCATACTTGTAGTGTGTAGGCCGGCTAGGCCCATCTTCATTATGAACAGAGTGCATCACCATATAAAATGTTTAGTATAGATCTATGATTCATGCTCATATGCATCATATGTATGCTTGATATGAGGAGTGACAGATTATAGCATATTCCTTCGAGTAGATTGTTTATGGGCTCCCTGATAGGTGGAGTTGCCCCACATGTGCGGGCGGTACGCGCAGGATTATTGTATGTCTAGTCAGGTGATTCATACACTTGCATTTGTGTGATTGTGATTATTGTATGCCCTAGCAACATCAGGGCCATAACCTCCACAGACCCATCGTCGGTGGCTGGATTGGATACCGAAAATACTGTTTCTAGCATCGGGGCGTCATATATGTCCTTGGATGAAAATTCATAAACCCGATGGTACCAGAGGATGACTCCAACGTCGAGACCGAGTGGATACATGAGCGCGCTAGTGCCGTATACCAGTAGGCCGCATCTTCCACTGTGTCGTGGTCGGTTGGAAAGGGGTGTGACCTTACCAACCTGAGTGAGGGGGCAATTTCTAGGTTAAGTTTGACCAGCTTGAGGAATGGGTCTGCTATCGATGAGTCGGACCCGATATTGGCTGGCAAATAGTGAGGTCTCTTCCACTCTCCCAGTTGTGCGTTTGGATAGGGGCGGCAAGCTGGCGTAGAGTGTACTAGACCCCGGTGATTATTTAAAATGAGAACTGTACTGATATTTGATGAGCTATATTGATATGTGGATTTGGATGAGGATTGACATGCTCGAGTTGCATTTCGCATCGCATGGTCTTAATATATCCGACAACATTTATATATTGCACCGCATAGCCTTGGTTCAGCTAATTGCATTCATGTACCCATCAGCATGATTCCGCATTACTCTGGCATTTTGCATTCTGAGCACGTTCATATTACGTACACACTTACACCACCCTCTAAGCTTTCTATTAGCTTATGCATGATTGATGCGTGCAGGGAAAGTCAGGACGCAACCATAGCCTCGCCGCAGTTGGAGTGTGCACTCGAGCTTCTGGAGTTTTCGTTATTTTCATTATCTTATACTTCCCTTTCATATGCATTATACTCAAAGTTTTTTATCATAGTGGATTTGGTGATGGTGTTCTTGTGGTTATTGCTCGTGGGTTATGCTTATGGTTATGCTCATTATGAATCAAATCATGTTTGAAATCCTCTTTATAGGATCCAAAGATCAGAACCTGGTGTATGGGTGCCGGGAGCCGAGAATGGGGTACTATAGAGGCTGTCAGTGCTGGATTCAGTGGTAGGGAATTTTATGAGCCCGGTTTCCGAGTTTGGGGCATGACAAGTTTAGTACACTCTAACATTGGTTGCCACCCATGACACACATGACTAAGTGAGTGAAAAAGACCTCACTATCCGCCTTGCCAGTGGTATGCCAATGCCCACCCGGCTCGTCGATAGCAGACCCATTTATGAGCTGGTCAAACTCAACCTAGCTTACAGCCCCCTACCACCGGGCGGAGAAGGTCACACCCCTTTTCAATTGACCATGACACAGTGGGAGATGTGACCTACAGTATTTGGCGCATAGGTGCCCATGTTATCCACTCGGTCTCGACACTAAAGCATCCTGTTGGCCCACAGGGTTTAGGGACTTTCACCTAAAGACATCCTTGGCGCCCTAATGCTAGAATAGATATTTCCGGTGTCTAATCCGGCCATCCACGATATGCCTATGGAGGCCACAATCTGTTACGCCCCAAACTCGGAGAACAGGCTCACAAAATTTTTGATCACCGAATCAGGTGTAGACAGCCTCCGTACTGCCCCATTCTTGGCTCCCGGCACTCGTATGCCAGATTCTGATCCTGGGATCCTACAACGAAGATTTTTTTGTAATCGAGCATAACCACAAGCATAACCAAATCACAAAACAACATCACCACATATCCACTAATATAAACATTTGAATACAATGTTGTAAGAGAAACACATATGTATCAAAATCAAAGCTCCAGAAGTCCACTGCACGCTCCAAGTTCAACGCTACTACAACCTAATGCCACCTGCACGCATCTATCGTGCATAAGCTTATAGAAAGCTTAGAGGGTGGTGAAAGTGTGTGTAAGGTAAGTGCCAAGTATACAATAAAGCCCATACATCATACATCATCGGAATAAGCGAAAATACTGACAAGATCATGAATCATACGATATCAGAGTAAGCGAAAATATACAGGTAAGTCTATAAGTCGTATAATATCAGAGTACACAATGTAGATCATATGGAGCCAACTATCATATATTACGGATGCAATGCAATGCAATGTGCAGATCCTGCCGAGTCCGTCTAAGTCATATAAGTGCAGAAACATAACAATCCAAAATGCCATATACCGTGGATGAAACGCAATATGCGATACGAATGAAATGACCAAGCTGGAGTGAAGTCGGGTTGATAGTACGTAGTATCGCAGGCTATGGGGTCCATCACAAGGAATCTATCCAAATCAGTCTCATACCTAAATTCGGATAGTCAAACACAATGTGGTAAAATCCTGATCTCAAGTTAGTCACGCGCCCTAACCGAAATCCTAGCCATTGCGAAGGTACACGTAACAAATAATTGCGCACACCAGCCCGAGTGGATAGTGGATGAATGACTGAATGAGTCAAGTGCTGAGTATGCAACTCTTGCATAGTAGCCTGCCAGCACAGTAGCCTACCAACCACTGGTAGTTCGCCCAGTGTGGTAGCTCGGCCAGGCCTCAACCCCGCCCACATCAGCGTCCACCCACATGTGTCGCCCACATGTGCAACAGTGACGGGGTGTCATAATATCATGTCAGTGCTCATATCAAGTCCACATATCAGTACAGTTCCTCTCTGAGATCATCACCGAGGTCTAGTACACTTCACATTGACTACTGCCTCCCTAGCCGTACAGCCCAGCGATTGGAAGAAACCACATTATCCGCCTGGCCAGTAGTCTGCCAATACCTACCCAGCTCTTCGATAGCGGACTCATTTGCGAGCTGGTCAAACTCAGCCTAGTTTACATCCCCTCACTCAGGGGATAAGGCCCACCCCCTACCAACCGACCACGACAGGTTGGGAGACGCGGCCTACTGGTATCTGGCACTCGGGCGCTTATGTATCCACTCGGTCTAGACGTTGGGGTATCTCCTGGCCTCGGAAGTTTAGGAACTTTCACCGGACATCTAAAGTGCCCAAATGCTCGAACCAAACATCCAAAGTTCCCATCCATTGGATTCTATGGCTCAAGACAGCCTGAATGAGCCCAATATTCGATGTGTTTTGGGTACAGAAACATCAGAGTGGATTTTAATAAAAAGTAAAACCACTGTTTCTATGAAATGGCCCACCAGATAATCGGATCGGCTTCATTTTTTGGCTTAACGCCTAAAACAATTTGAGGAATAGGATGGACGACGTGGATTTGATGTACACATCAAGGTGGTGCCTGCATGAGCGGCCTGCCTCAAAGCTTGTTAAATCAAGCTAATATTTTTATTTTCTGCTGGACGGTACCACACCGTCAGTTCACGCTTCTCTGTCTAGCCACGTCCAGCATCCCAGGATGCTGGACGGTTTAGGTATAACACATTTAAGGTGGTCCCACAGGGACGTGGCCCACTTGATTTGGATCAACCTGATATTTGCATTTCCCATCATCCAGACCCTCTAAGAGGGGTAGCAAATTGGGTTAGTCCCCGTGTTTGGACAGCCATGGGGTCCATTTGATGGACGGTCTGGATATCACATACACTCATTATGTGGGCCATAAAATAAATGAAGGAGAGAGAGAGAGAGAGAGACACATGATGATGGAGGGCTACGCCACTATGAGCCCTCCCTTTCCATACATTCAATCATACTTCAAGTGGGTCCCATTACATATTGGCCCACCGATCAAAATCAACGGTGGAGATCCTTTCTCCACCGAAATGCAAGGTTTAGATGACCCTATCCATGTAAGGAAAATAAACATCATGATGGGGTCCATGGAGAATGACCCCATCATGGAATGATCATGGGAATTAAAGCGGACCATCGGCCACACCTAGGGTCCAAGGTGAGATCCATACCATCAATCAGTAGGCCTTACTTGGCCCATCATCAAAAGAATGAAATCTACGCCTAGAGAAGCACCTACCGTTCGATCTTCTTGGTCCGATGGAATGCCGAGCTCCTTGTGTCTCACTTTGATGGAAGGTGATGAGAGATGAATGGCTAGGATGAAGGATTTTAGGGTGGGAAGTGGGCCACACAACTCACTCTTTTCTCATAGAAAAGCTTGGACATCCACCACTCTTTCTTTGCTTGGTTGTTTGAAAAATGTGAAGAGAGAGAGAGAGAGAGAGAGAGAGAGAGAATGGGTGGTTGTAAGAGAGAGGTGATGGATGTGAGTGATGGATGTGAGGTGATAGTGTACTTGACTTGAGAGTTGACTTGGTGGTTGCCTGACTTGGGGAGAAAGAAAGCATGAGTTGTGTACTTTGATTGATTGATTGATTGATTGATGGGATGGGTTGTAGAGATTCTCTTGGGTTCGTAAACGCGCAGTGTTTCTTCGAGATAAACGCCGACCCACATCTCCTGGCCAGGGTATCGGATCGGTATGCAAGAAGTGACAGTGGAACCCTGGCGACACTACAGTTGCAATAGTACAAGTCCTGGATTGAGCCGACTCAAATCCACGGGATATGTCTTAGGGTCGTGTGCAAACGTCGATCATAGGCCACGGATTGCCGGAATTGACGAGAAGGATCGCGGGATTGAACGGAACGGTATAGACTAGAATACGGGCCTTACAGCTCTCCTCACCTAATTAAAAATTTTCATCCTCAAAATTTAAACCTCAATACAACCAATACAGAGCTCTCAAAAGGAGGGAAATCCTATCGCAAAACATACCAATATAATCGAACACCTAAGAGATGGGGATAATGCCAACGAATCTTAGCCTCATGCTCCCAAGATGCCTCCTCAGCTTTATGATGACCTCACTGAACCTCAGATCCTAGATCAGAAACGATCGAAATTGGAATAATATATAGCCTCACAATCTCAATGGTAGGGAGCTATATTAGAAAATCTCTAAGTTATTCGAACTCAAGGATCTAATCATTTTAAGTTCTCAACAATCATCGAGTGGAGGGTAGCTATCAGCAGATATGTGATGTTATCTTTAGGTATTCCCAAGTTATGCTCTGATACCAACTTCTGTCACACCCCAAACTCGGAGAACGTGCTCACAAAATTCTAATCGCCGAATCTGGCTCCAACAGCCTCCGTAGTGCCCCATTCTCGGCTCCCGCACTCGCATGCCAGATTCCGATCCTGGGATCCTACAAAGAGGATTTTCAGTATGAATTTTTTTTGTAATGGAGCATAACCCACAAGCATAACTAAATCACAAACAACATCACCACCACATATCCACTAATATAAACATTTGAATACAATGCTGAAAGGAAACACATATGTATCAAAATCAAAACTCTAGAAGTCCGCTGCACGCTCCAAGTTCAACGCTGCTGCGACTTAATGCCACCACCTGCATGCATCTATCGTGCATAAGCTTATAGAAAGCTTAGAGGATGGTGAAAGTGTGTGTAAGGTAAGTGTCAAGTATACAATAAAGCCCATAGATCATACATCATCGGAATAAGCAAAAATACTGACAAGATCATGAATCATACGATATCAGA